>OOIL02003368.1:715681-769722 GCA_900332095.2 Cuscuta campestris
GCCGGGGGGGGGGGGGGTGGAGGAACCACTTAGGGGTCAAAAACACCGTATGGTGCCAGTGTCATATTATGCCATTCAAATCCAGTGTCAAAAGAAGTGTGGGGTTCTTATTGGAGCATCACATTATAGTAAACCACAACAACAATAATAATAACAACCCAATATACAATCTAGGAAGTTTTGGGGTTAAAGTGCTTGACAACTCATGATGAACAAAAGAAAGAAAGGGAAAATGAAAGAAAGAAAGAAGGACCTTGGGAAACATCATCCTTGGACTTTTCTGGGAGCTGACAAGGAGGAATTCCAGATCATCAACAGGGCAGGTCCCATGAATGGAGGAGGAAGATGAGGATTGCTTGGTTTTCCTGTACCTGTACGGTATGCAGCTGGAGCATACATGGCAAAGAAAAAGTCAATTCTTTGTTTATCTTTTTCCTCCAATCATTATTATGATTATTATCAATTGCTAATACAAATCAATGGGATCAACTTTTTAGCCTTTAATTAGTTCTTTAATGCTCCCGTTACTGTCCCTTTCCCTGTAAAGAACCTATTGAAATATCCAATCAATACTTCCCAAAAAAAAAGATATTTTAATTGAAAAATTATATGGTATATTGATCACACATACGCCTCAAGAATTGGGTATACCCTGTAAACTAAAGATTCTCATAGAGTATCATTGCAAAAAAATGTAAAATTTCTGAGAGTTTTGGTGAAAATTATGCAATGGAATCTCATTTCTAACAATATTTGGATGAAACTTTTCAAGAAAAAAAAAACAATTTTTGTGTGTGTGGAAGAAAAGAACTATCATTGTCTGGGTTTTAGCCCCGACAATTGACAATTTCTTCTGGGAATTGTGAATTCTTCCGGGCCAAAACGGCACAATTTGGGGACAAAAAGGGGTCAAGAAAATGTTACATACCCAACAACTTGGCGGCAACCTTGGACATTATACCTCTGCAGGTGGCGGCCAGTACGAGAAGCGGCCATGGGATCCATTTTCCTGAGTTGCATATTTGCAGAGGGAAAAATAAGGTGGGTTCTTTTGCAGAAATTGAACGGACAAACAAGATTCAAGAAACGAAGAAGAAGAAGAAGAAGAAGAAAGGGCTAAATTGGGGAGGAAATGGATGAAGAAATTTTGTGGGATGAAGAAGAAGAAGAAGAAATGCAGAAGTGTTTGGGGGTTATCTAATTGTTTTTGCTGCCCACTCTCCTTTAATAAATATAGCCCCTTCCCCGTGGGTCGAGCGTGCGGACATGGTGTGGCTGTGGGGTCAATTCAGTAATTTACTCCCCCTATCTAAAAAATATAACCCATCACGGAAAAATACATATAGACTCGTTCCAGTTCTAGAACCACCGGTTCCGGAATCGGTACAGCTTCCGGTGGCCAGTTGTGCCGGTTTCGAATCAGTGGTTCTGGATCCAGTAACGGTTCTAGAATTGATGATTCTTGTTTCGGTTTCGGTATTGGGTTTAGAATCTTTTTAATTTTCCTTGTTGTAAAAATTAAATTTTTAGTGCATAATGATAGTATATATGGCTAAAATATTTGTTTAAATATACTTATTATTTATATTGCTAGAGTCACAAACAAAATATTCACAAAATTCACAACCTTAGAATATGTAAAGTAACGATTCAAATCATGGTCTTACATAATTAAAAAAATGAAAACTAAACTACACAAATGATAAGTTTGTGCATTTTGTGCGTATTTTATTTGTGACTCTAGTATTATTCTTATTTATATAAAAAAAGTTAATATGAATGTAGTAGTTAAATGCCTAGAAAATTTAAAAAAAAGGTTCTTGTACTGGTTCCACTTCCACAATTCCACCTACCCCGCTCCCAAAGTTCCGGTTCCGGTTTGGGTACCGTTTTGTAACCCGAGCCGTGTCAGATCTACTCCATCGTCCAAAAAAATATTTTATTTGATTTTTTACGTTCATTACTGTGATACTTTTACCATTAAAAACTTTTAGAATATATTCTCTAACTTTATTTAGGCTTACAACGAGAATCTTGAACTTATGGTTGAACGTTATACTCCATAATCAAATACATGTTTTATACTCCCTCCGTTCCACAAAACCCTTCCTCTTTCGTTTTTTTGCTTTCCACAACACACTTCCACTTTCTACGGAGTATTAAAAAACCACTTTTACCCCTACTTTTTTATACCCTACCTATCACATCATACTTTTTCACTAATAACCAAACTATCACATCTTACTTTTTCCCATCACATCAGGGGCAAAATTGGGAAGTCAACCAAAATTACACTTTCCTTATTTTTCCCCAGAGTCAAAACCAGAAAGGTTTTGTGGAACGGATGGAGTACAAATCAAGGTCAGAGTTTATAAATTTTAACTGTTTAAAGTCCATTACTTCCGTTTTAGACGTTTTAAAACATATTTCTCACGTATTCTTTTCACTTTCTCTGTTCACACATTTTAAAATCAATTTCGCACTTATTCTTTTCGCACTCCTTTTAGACGGTTAAAAACACAATTCTCACGTATTCCTTTCATTGTCTCATTTTAAACGTCTTAAAGTTCATTTCACGCTCATACTTTTCATCTCCTTTAATTGATCATTATGACTTTTTTGAAAAATTGAAAAATGAATAAATTTTGATATACCGTATATTCACATTCGTTTACTTTTTTCAATGAACAAAGAACGTCAATTTAATTACTTAAAAAGGAATGGTTACTAGTAATGAATATGTGGCTCACAAAATTTATTTACTTTCTTAATATATTCTAATCATACACTTTTTTATAACTTTGTTAATACTACGTACTACTTCCGTTCCTATGTATTGTCTACTTTTAACTTCTTACAATCAACTATTTCTGACATTTGACCATGAATTAAATGATATATTGACTAGATAAAATAATATATTAAAAATGTTGTACAAAATAAATCTAATAAAATTATTTTTATATCAAATGTAATGCAAATTTTATTTACTTAGGGACTAATTTATCAATTTTAACTGTGAAAACTTAAAACTAGATAAATATTTAATACTAGTGTTTTTTAACTTTGTTAAAGTCAAAGGGATAAAAGAAATTAGAAGGCATAAGTATTATTTAGGCATAATGAGTGTGATGACCAAATCAACCCCATGTGTTTGGGCGCGTATGAGATTCATTCAATTTTTTAAGGAAAGGAAAGAGTCACTTTGAATGGATCATGATCCGGACACTTCATTTGCCCAATTAAGATTTTGGTCACGGTTAAGGTAATTAGGTGTGGGTTGGAAGGGGATGTGAAGGTCTCGGAATCAATGCGGAATACGGCCCCCCTACCCCACCCCCGGAATTCGACTGGGTGTGGGTTGGGAAGGGGATCCAAATCAACCACCGTTTACGCCACCCGTGGGTCCATCTTTTTATGGGCCGAGAGATAAATAATGACATGTAATTAGGCTAATATATTTATCTGATGTTCATTGGGCCTAGACCCGTGGGTAGCCTGTGAGTTTGATAGGCGGGTCAACCCGCCTAGGCCATGAGGCGTGTTCCAGTAGGCTGGAGTCATGTCTAACTAGGTCTAATTACTTATGGTGAGGTTTGCCTAAAAGTACTTTTATGGATGAATGAAGTTGACTATAAATATACCTTCTCCTAACCTGGATAAAAAATTGATAGGAGTGGACATTGTCAGGGACGGGGCCAAGGGGCCGAGGGTAATTGGGAGCCCGTGCCCCACCGAGATGATTTTGACAAAGTTACCCTGAGACGATTCATGCAGTTCTAACCCTAATTTTGACAAAGTTACCATTGCACAGTTGTTGACCGTCTATGATATTTTGATTTTGTTTTTTATGAAATATTTGATGCCGTTTGACAATTGACATCACTTCATCATTAAATTTCGGTGTGATTTTGTAGTCACTCGTTTACGGAGCCACTACCAGTGCCTTTTTAGAGCACATCTGGTGCTTCGTTTGCAAAATTGGAATAGCTAGTTGATGGGATTAACCCGATCAGATGGCGGACCAAGAACGGAATAAGAATCAGGAAAATATGATCTCGTAATAATATCTTTAATTGGGTATGTAATCAATTGTCCTTTTTTCTCCCTCTCCTTACAATGACGGGTTCTTCCTCCTTTTATAGTACTTCTAGTTCCTCAGTCATGGTTACAACATTATGGAAGGTTTATGGGGATCATGGGATTGCGATTCCCTTCCTTTCCGGTCTTGATTTCTTTCCATTTCCCCACGATTTGGAGCGTGGGCCACGTGTCCTGTTCCTCCCTCGGACTGGATCGTCTCGATCCAACTCATGATCGGGCCGCCCGTCTCGTTACCCATATGCACCTCGATGGGCCTGATCCGTTACGCGCACCTGGACTCGTTTACCTTGTACGATTATGGGCCTTTATTGGGTCTGGAATCGGATTCATCAGACCTGATATCCATCACTAGTTATTATCGCCTAACTCCCACCAGAGGTACTCTAAAAACTCAGTGGCAGCGGAAGTGACTCCGTAAGCCAGTGGCCACGAAATCGAATGGATTAAATTTAATATGAAATGTGTTCATATAAATATATAATCTCATCTTTTGTTTTTTTCATGCATGGGCAAAAAATTCTTCAGTCTTTACATACAAAGTCAGTCCAATGATTCTTATCTACTCAACATATATCATCATCGATTCTTTAAAAACTTTATCTATGACAAAGAAATCTCACTACTATACCAACTTTGGGGTGTAGATCAACGAAATTTAGTTCCATTTAATCACGGAATATATATATTTAAATATTATTTAAGTATAAAATGAATGATTAGAAGAAAAGTAATTGAAAAAGGATGTCATAATATCTTTTTCAAATCATCTAATCAATTTCATATACAATCACTTAATTTACACTCTTGCCGGCCGGTGAGCGTTGCACAGTTGACACGACAAGGAGTGCTAAGGTGGTAAGGCTCGAGTTCGATTTTTGGCAACTGTGCTGTGAGGCAACTATGTTAATTAAGCATAGAGCCTCTGCAAGTACCAGGTGCATGCTTCACTTTTTGCTACCAATCTGCGATCAAAGTCCAATTTACTGCATGCCTCTCAGTGACCATCCGGCCGGGTTTGAGGGGCCCTCAGGGATGTGACTCATTTTTTTAAATTTAATTTACACTCTCTTTATTCTTTTTTAGCTAATCATTATGATCTTTTTTATAGGATAAATAACTAACTTGTATCAAAATATACTCCGTATTTCATATTTCAAATTAAAACAAGACTTTTAATATTTTAATACCGGTGTATAATGTCAACATATAATACTAACAAACACAATGACAACACATAATGTCAAACTACGGAGTATAGTGTTCTACATTGCCACTGTGAATGCTCCTATATTAAAAGGTAAAATTAAAATATTCAAGATCTTATTTTGGTATAAACGTCATATTTTAAACTTATCTAGATAGATATTTTCTTGATGCATTAAACAATAAATGAATGTATACAAAGTTCACGTCTATATTCATTTGTTATATTTCTCAATATATCAATAAAGCCATAATGATCTATTAAAAAATATGGGGGTTTATAACTATTTTTCATGCACGTACTAGTTATTTTTTGAAAAAATTTAATCTTCTTCTTTTGGAAATTACTTCTTTGTACTTCAAAAATCATGTATCACCCTCATATTTATAGTAGGTAGCAAATAATTACCTCAATTCAACATGCAAATAATGCAATTATATCATTTCAGATATGTATATATACTACTCCACTATTGTAATAAATATATACTCGCTCTATCATAAAATGATCTTCCCAGTTCAGTTTACGATTTTTTACTAAAATTATTTTCAATTCAATTTATTTGATTATAGGTGTAAAATTAAAAAATAGAAATTATACATTTTAAAAATACATCAAAAATTCTAAAAAATAAGAGGTGTCATGACTACATTATTTTATCAAATAATTAATGAAAATAGATAAAGAAAGTAATAAAAGTTTGTCCATGTGAATAGTGACTGAAAAAATCATTTTAAGACGGAAGGAATATAAGGTAAGACTTTGAGGAGAAAACAATTTCTGCCACTTTTGTAATAAAGATGCCAAAATATTCAGTAATTATAAAATTTTCGTTTCTAAATGTCAAAAAGGTAACTTTACACTTTTTTTCTTTTCTCTATTAAAAAAAATAAATACTCGGTATACAATCCATTTTAGTTTATTTCTCCCTCTTCCATTTTTTTTTTGTAAATAAATTTTGTTTATATACTTTTCACGTTTTAAGAAATTCCTGCATATGATATGTTCCCAGGGGCTCAAGACTAGCTCCAAGTCTCCAACTTGACATTATTACAATTTTATTTCCCACATATATATATATATAGTTGAAATGAAAATGATGCATAGTGAAAGAAATGAGAATGCTTACGAATGATCCATTAGATTTAAGATATAAGTACTATTAAATATAAAAAATTCGGAAAAATTGAAAAAATTGTAGTGGCACTTTTGTAAATAAATTAATTTTTTTTCGAAAAATGCACTACTACAAGTGTAAAATGCATCACAATGGTTTGAAAATGTATTATTCTCATATTTTCACAATAAGGATATTATCATTTGAACCAACTAACTAAGTCATATTATACATACATCCATATATATATATATATATATATATATATATATATATATATATATATATATATATATATATATTCTGTTCACGAATCACGATAACAAAGTAAAGCCAAGGGTATATATCCAATTTTCTTTATACTCATAAAAACACAAGTGAATCCAGTCCTCATTTAAAAGATTCACTTTAATTTTTTCGCTTAAAATTATAATATCTTGATTGATTGAATCCATGAAATTTGAGAAAAAAATATTGGATAATAAAAATTATTTGATATAGAATAAAAAATGTAACGTTGAAATTTATTTAGAGATCTATATCCACATATACATTTAATTATTTTCTAATTGAGAAAGTAAAAAAGTATATAGTTTTTTTAGATGCCGAGAAAAGAAAAAATAAAATTCATTCAAAGACAAATGGAGCATATTTTCGCGAAAGTTATACTCCCTCCGTCCCCGAAAGATGTTCCCTTATTGACTTTTTAGAAAATTAAGGAAGGGATATTTTGGTGTTGACTTTCCAAAAATATCATTGATGTGATGAATAGATTATTAATAAAAAGGTATGATGTGATAGGTAGGATATGAAAAATAAGGGGTAATAATAGTTTTTTAATAGATATATGAACATCTTTTACGGATAAGAAAAAAATGAAAGGAGAAGATCTTTTGGAGACGGAGGGAGTAATAAACATTGTAATTTTGTGAAAATATTACTATCTTTGTCTCTCTATTTATTTATTTACATATGGGACCATTGGGACCTCACCATTATCCAAGTAACCCTTATATTAGGGGCGGGCTCGAAAATCGTTCCCGTTGACCCGTTCCGGAACGTGCCGGAACCGTTTTGAAATTGTACCTTTTTTTTGGATTCAAATTTTTTTGTCCCGAACCTGTTCTGTCCCGATTTTAAGTGGGACATTACCGGGATAACATACAAGTGTACCGTTCCATCCCTTTTGTCTCGTTTTATATACTCTTCTAAAAACATTATTTATACGGAGTATATATATATATATATATATATATATATATGTATATATATGTGTGTGTGTTTGTGTGTGTGTGTGTGTCTATATATATATATATATATATATATATATATATATATATATATATATATATATATATATATATATATAGGGGCTGGTTCAAGTGAAAATGCACCTTGGTGAAAGAAATAAGAATGAAATCTAGCCTTTGGATCTGATGCATCGTGCGGCTCAGATTGCATTCAGCACTCAAATTTCGAGATAGTGCATTTTTAAAGGATTATGGTGCATCTCGACATGATGCATTTTCAAACCATCTTAGTGCACCTAATTTTGATGCAATCCTAACCCTTAGATCTCCTAATCTAATGCACTAGATTCATTCTTATTTCTTTCATTAGATTGCATTCTCACCTGAACCAAAATCTATATATATATATATATAANTGATGCATCGTGCGGCTCAGATTGCATTCAGCACTCAAATTTCGAGATAGTGCATTTTTAAAGGATTATGGTGCATCTCGACATGATGCATTTTCAAACCATCTTAGTGCACCTAATTTTGATGCAATCCTAACCCTTAGATCTCCTAATCTAATGCACTAGATTCATTCTTATTTCTTTCATTAGATTGCATTCTCACCTGAACCAAAATCTATATATATATATATATAAACACACATATATTACTCCGTACGTATCTCGTGAAACATTTTGAGTACTTAACAATTAATACTTGTTGACATTGTTGTAGCATTTATTTTCAATCTTTTTGTTTTCAATTTTTATTATTGTCCTAAAATTAGAAAAAAGTAGGACAATCCGAATCCATTCCGTTTTGTCCCGGTCCCGAAAATTATGGGACAAAGTGGGATAGGCTTGTGGTTCAAACCGTTCCGAACCGTTTGAATATAACGGGACAGGACGCGGGATTGTAAGAAACCCGAACCGTCCCGACCCGTGCCCACCCCTACCTTATATATTAGGCTTTACCTTTAATTTTCTCGTAATACAAAAGGTGCACAAATACATTTGGAACAATACAAAAAAGAATGTTGAACAAATATATGAGGACGAAGAAACTATCACAAAGAATATTTTTATATTAACCAAGGTATTAAAAATTTTTAATTTTTTTATACAATAAAATAAAGAAAAAGACAACACCATCTTGAGTGTCCCTTAGGTTTCGTCCATTACGATGTACATTTCCATTATGGAAGTGCATTTTTGGTGGCACTAAAGTTGACTTATTTACTAAAATGTTACTGTAATTTTTCAATTTTTACTTATTTTTCTAATTTTTATAGCGTGTAGATCTTACACTCTAATAGACCATATGCACTCTCATTTCTTTTCATTAGATCTTACACTCTAATGGAGCACTGTAGATGCCGCAAAACTACTGATATCACGTACTAGTGTCATTTTTGTTGGTGTAAGATTACAAGTTCCCTATACATATACATACTCGTATTATATATATATATATATATATATATATATATATATATATATATATATATGTATATGGAGTCATCTTCATCACAGTACAACTCCACTTTAATTTAGTCCTTAGTGCTATTCGCCGAGTAAGCAGCAACTACTCGTCGATTGATAGATACGTATCGGATGCCTCTTCTAGTTTTTCTTCGTCCCTACTTTCTTTAGGCTGTGTTTGAATCATAAACAAATGTTACCCTTCCCCCCAAATAAAACAAAAACAAAAAAACAATTGCTACGTACTCTACTCCTTTTTGAAGAAAAAAGAAAAAAAAATGGTAAATAATGAAGGCGTACGTTTTCAATTAGCGTTAGCGATTTGGATAAAATTTTAATGATGTAGATTATTTTTGAAGTCGCTAACGCCAAAGGCTACTGTCAGATAACATCTTTTCTAAATGACAACGCTAATCTCTAAAGCTGATGCCAAACAGGAGGTTAGTATTTAACTTATTTGGCATCCTTTTTTAAATTTAAAGCCGTTTTTGACAAAGATGAAAAATTAAATTTTTACATAAAATGTAAAATATTTTGGAACGGAAAGAGTAGATATTATGTGTCCAACATATAAAAAAATAAACTCACTGTCACAACTCTAGGTCCGCCACTATATATATATATATATATATATATACATATACATATACATATATATATATATATATATATATATATATATATATATATAAAATATTTTTGGGATTTTTGTCTGTTATCAATTAGAGGTATTCAATTATTATTATTATTCACTTTTAGACAACATATCCGATATGCAAAGCTACTTGACAAACTTAGTTTGGTTACCATTATGTTCCATCTAATTGGACATATCTCTCTGTTTTTTTGTGTTTGTAAGATTTGCGTCAAATTCTACTTATTGGAATCCTTTTTTTAATTCATTATTTTATATTTAGTTTCATTGAGAATTAATTGTATATTTCATTGAATTTTTTTAAATTGATCTTAGCGGATAAAAACTACTAAGTTGAAAAGAAAGAACTTTACACACTATAATTAAATGTTTTTTCTAAGTATGATCCATGTTTTTTCTCTTAAAATTGGTTGAGCTTGGATGAGATTTCCATTAGAACATTGGTAAAGGCTAGCAAATGCTTTGCATTGTCATGCCATGTCAGCAAAACTTTTAGAAACCCTGGCATTCCATCACCGATTCACCCCACGTTGGCTCGTTCCATTCCATGCGCGAGGCATGACCCTCTTCCTTTCTTTTTTTCATTTCTTTTGAAATTTTTTTATTAAAGAAGTAGACATATTTTAATATTTTAATGATTAAATAGATACGTAAAATAATTATATTTTTAATAATTAAAATACATAAAAAAAAGTATAAAATGTGACAAAAACAATGGTTTGCCACTACATGACATGTCACTCCACTTATTTTCCACTATACTATTTATTATTGTTTGAAATGTTTCATGTCACCGTACGTGTGACATTTTTTTTGATATTATAATACTCCATGTGTCCCTAAAAGAATGTCACATTTGCTTTTTCAATAGTCATGAGGACTTTTGCTTATTTGTATATTTTCATTGGTTATTTGATAAAATAAAATATTTTTAACACCTCTTATTTCAAAGAACTTTTCATGTAATTTTTAAATATGTAAATTTTATTTTTTATTTCTATAACAATATTTAAACATATATGAATTGAAAAAAAAACTTAATATTTTTTGAAACGTGGCAAACAAATAGGGACAGAGGGAGTACCGGCGGTGTTATTTAATTCGGACTGGACCGGGCGGTCCGACCGGTTGAACCGTGACTCGGACACACAACCAGTCCGGTCCAAACACCCAAAAACCCGGAAAAATTCGGAAAAAACCGGGTCAAACCGGAATAACCCAGATTGACCCAGGACTCATCCTCCCCGCCAGGTCGACCTCCGGTCCGGGTTTAAAATCATTGATTAGGGGAAAATATGAAAAGTCGTTATATTTTTTAACTTTTTTAATTTTCTTGCCAAGTCAAAATGTGAAAAAAAAAATTAGTTGAGGGAGCACCACATATCAAGGTCATTTGAATCATTTCAAATCAAGCATTTTACTTAGCTTATTTTCGCAGGCCCATAAGAGATGACATTTTACTTAGCTTATTTTCGCAGGCCATCTTCTTCTATTTTCCAACTCAAGCAAATTAGCTTTCCCATTTCATTTCCATTTCGACCCCTTCCGGGTGTGCCAATCTTGAATCTTCATTCCATCAATATTTTTTTTTAATTTTTATTTTTAAATATTTTATTTATAATATTTAATTTAGTTTTTTTAAAAATTAAACTAAAAAAATTAAAAACTAAACCGAGAAACTTAAAGGCTAAAAGTATATTTTGACATCAACCTTATGTCCAATGATGTGTTCTGATATAAGTTAGACGGATAACACAAAATTAATAACTATGATTGTGGACAAGAATTCGGACGAAAGGCCACATCTGTATACTATAATTATGGTCAAAAGCGATTTTAATTCACAAACGACACATCAAGAGCAACCTATGGAATTGTGTATAACAAGAAAGATATATTATCATTGTGAAATTACTTTTTTAACCCTCAAATTGTCCAATTCTAAACTTTAATTTGTCTATATGCTTCTATAACACTTCTAAGAGACCACTTGCTCAAGACAGGTGCACAACCACAAATGAAAATAGCACGAACAAAGAGAACACAAACAGAAATTAGTCCAAATTACAAACTAAGGCACAAAAGTACGGAAACAGAAGCCACAAATTAAAGCCCAAAGGGCTATCTTAACATCTTAATAGTAGACCTCTAGACGCTCATATCCAGGGTCATATCTAAGATGGAAAACAAGGGGTCACCAAACGGGCTCTATATTAGGGAAAGCGGGAAATGTACAAATATGCCCAAACATTTGCCCTTATGGAGTAGTTTGACCCTTTAAATCTTTTTGTCCGAAATGTGTCATTTGGTTTGTTTGAAGTGGAATAGCTCTTATTCAAAAGCATGTAACTCATTCAAAAGTTAGAGGCATATTTAAATGACAATGCATTTTTCCAACCGTTTCCATTTACTCCCATCATCCCTTATTAAATTCCTCATTTCACTTTGCACACTTCTTAAGAAAGTTTAAAAACTACGGAGTATATGATCGAATTTTATTTCACCAAATAAGACTAATGCCCGTTTAATATGACTCATCCATGAAGGTCAGATCCCTAGAACCATTTATACACATTGCAAAATGCATCTCATATGCTGGAACATTCATATAATCATACCCAGCAGAAGTCAGAATTGCAGATGCCTTCTAATGTTAAACACTAATATAGCTAGAAGGGCGGGATAGGCTTCAAGTTCATTTAAATTGAGAAGCTACCTTCAAGAGTCAACATGAATGTTGTGAATCAAGTACTTGGCGTTTTGTAAAACTGCATCAGCTTCCTCATTTGAAGCGTCTAGCAAGCGCAGTTCCTTAATTTCCTCCTGCCATTTTTCCATCTGTTCTTGGTGGATTCTGCATATGAAAAGCAGCAGAGTTTTTCTTGTTTAAACTTATTGTCAAAATGTTCAGTCATTTATGAGCTGGGAAAAGAAATTTGGAATTTAGATTCCATTTGGCTTGCCTATATTTTCAAGGAATAAGTGAAAGAACTTTTTTAAATAAGAAAGCACTCTTTTTAAAAGAACATATAGCATAAGTCATTCCGAACTGACTCTTAAAATCCATGACTTACAAAATCATCCGTTCTTCAAATTCATTGCTTAGTTCCTTCAACATGGTCTTCCCTGATTCCAGCATCTCTGACACCTTTGTGATATGATTGTGGTAGGCGTGCGTAAAAAGAAACACAAGCTGACATTAGTATAAAGTAACATGTAAAGAATTAAAGCCATTCCTAGAATGCTTTAGTTCGCACCACAAATTCGAGAGGAGATTCTTTAGGATGATTCATAAACCATATTTACATCACCATTCAATGACCAAGGAAACCAAGACTACAACAACAACGACCCAATACACAGATGGGGTCTAGGCTAGGGAGAGTGGGTGTACACAACAGACCTTACCCCTACCTACTACCTAAAATGGTGGTAGGTAGAGAGGTTGTTTCTGAAAGACCCTGGCTCAAGAAAATATAAAATAGGGTACAAAGGCATGAATATTGTTTTTTACATTTATTGCACTCTTTAAGGTCTTTTTTCATCTTCGCCATTGGTGGTATGGGGTGTATAGGTACAAAAAACATACCAGCTGAGTAAACCGATTGATCTTTTCAAATATTTGAGCAATCTCGAGCTCAATTTGTTCAGAAGCCAAGGTGTTCATTGCAGCTTCATCTTCTGCAATTTTTGCAATAGCCCCTTCGGACTCGTTCACTTCATTCTCCACCTAACAATGGTTGCATTGCAGTTCTAAGATCTGGAGAATGTGTTGTGTACTCATAGATTAATGCTCCATATAACAGTAGGCTGAAAGCTAAAAAGAGACCATACAGAAGGTTTCATCCGTTTCTTAGAGATTTCAACACCTTCGGTTTCCATTCTGAATTTTAAACCTGCTTCAGTATGATGAAGTTATTATCATGTCAGGATAAAATGAATGACAACTTTTTATACTTCTGACTGCTAAAAAACAGAATAACAGGAGTTCAATTTAATCTAATCTCATTGTAACAAAATTCCCTAAACAACCATAACCAAATATAAAAAAGCTAACAAAAAACAGATTTATGAATGCGGTCTAGAATAACAATTCAAATTCAGATACGCAATGCCGTCGATACTTCTAGCACTAAAAACAACTGAGGAAATCGATTAACATCGCAAAATTGAAACAATATAAGTCCGACATGTGAAAATATGATCCGTACAGCGGGGATTCACACACAGCTTCGAAATTCAGGGCTAACAGAAGATCGGTTCAGCCGTGTTCCAGATTTGCGTTGTTTTACGATTGATATAAACATTCGTCACTGATGAGAAGATCATAAGAACTTGCAGATTGAGCGCAGGAGATCACGAAATACCTCGATTGGATGTGGAAGACGGCGAGTTCTCCTCGAACAGGGGAAGCTTCTGGCAGCTGAAAGCTTCGTTTGAGTTTGGAGGTGCGTTTCTCTTCTCCTCTCACAGCTTCAAATGAGAGCGGTTGGATTCACTGTTGTAGCGTTTCAGCTCTTTTCTCCCAAGTATAATCTCCTTTACTTTTTAAAATAATTGGGCCATGTTTGGTTAGCTTTAAAATTATTTATTGAGTAAAATTCTCAAAATGATCCTTTGTAATAAGGTGTTTTCCTAATTCAGTTCTCAATAAGTTTTAATTACCTACATGACATTCAATAATAGAGATTTATTCGTAAGATAGTCTTTCGTAAATAATGTTACTCAAATGATGATTAATTGGGAGATATTTTAGTATTTTAATCATCCAAATTTAAAGTACATTCTCGAAACAGTCATTTCTGTACAACTAAATGTAAAAGTTAAAAAATGCATTGACTATAAATAATTCATGAATTATTTAAAATTTATAAAAAATCTTTTAAATTTCAAATCAAATAAACATCTTTAATTAGAAAAAACCATTTTGGGAAAGCACTTCATTATAAATGATCATTTTACGAATTATTTCTAAATTTAGCGGATAAAAAAATACCAAAATACCCTTAATTAATCCTCATTTGAGCAACATTATTTACGAAGGACCATCTTAAGAATAAATCTCAATTATAGAGGACCACGTAGGTAATTAAAATTTATTGAGGACTGATTTGGGAAAAAACCTTATTATAATGGACTATTTTGGGAATTTATTCTTATTTATTTAAACTACATATAGAGTATACTCCGGGGTATTATTTAAATTTTTTACACATTACATTTTGAGCTTTACTATACATATTTATTTATTTAGCAAAGTAAATTTAGTATTTAATTATTTTTAGAAATGAAATGTTAAACATTTATTAAGATAATGAACATCTCATTTGTCTCATAGAGCACGTGTCATTGCACAAATGTGCATTAATTTTTACATAAGGCAATAATTATTTTTGTTATTCTACAAAAAAAATGATTACATTTTGCTTTCTAACACAAATATCAAATTTTACTTTATATACTCATTATTTTTAAGTAATACATTAAAAAAAGGTTTTTTCTTATTATACAATAAGGTTAGTATAGAAATAATTATCTAGAGTTTAAACTTTAAAGAGGTTAAAAATATAAAAGATGATTTCAGGAAAAAGCATATTAAGAACTCACGTGTGATTTATGACTTATGAACTCATACTTACACTGGATGAACGTGTGATTAACGTATCTCTAAATCTGACAAAGAGAGACTATTGGTATGATATCTTTAAAAATTTGGGAAGTATTAGTGCAATTCAAAAAGTTCAAAAGGAATTCGTAAAATTTTTAAAAACTTCAAAGATAAATTATTTCCAAAACTTATATTCTTTTTTGTTGTTTTTCCTATGTGAAATTTTCTACATCAATTTAGCAAGATATAGAGTGAGAGATGGAGCAATGGAGAGAAAAAAACATTTTTTTCACCCAAAAATTGATTAAAGCAAAGAGAAAAAATGTATGGAGATTGACAAGGAATTTCCCTTTTTCCTATTGTGAGTGTTCTAAATACTCAATCATTCTAGTAGGACATTTTGATGAACATTGTGAATCAATGGACTGTTTTCTCTATTTTTAGAAGAAGACAATCAAAGAGGTGAAGAGCTTTCTCCTTTCACGCGGCCACGCGCTAGGCTTCATTTTCATTTCTCCTCCTTCAGCGGTTCTGCGGAACCGCCGGATTTCATGATCCGTCAATCCTTTTCCCGTCCACATCTCCTTCCTTAATTCCCGGACAAAATCTAGCTCACGATTTCCCTCTCATAGATTCCAGCGCGCAGTCATACACACATGGATCGGAGGAGGACGGAGAGTCCGGTGTATGTCCGGCAATGGAGCGGGGGATCTAGCAGCACGGGGTCATCGTCGCCGGTGGGGTCTCCCGCGCATCCACGTTCGCGGCTGCCTCCGGCAGCAACCGGGATGTCGACTATCAAAAGGACTCAGAACGTTGCCGCCAAGGCAGCTGCTCAGCGTCTGGCGCAGGTCATGGCTACTTCGCAGACACAGGATGACGAGGATGAGGACGATGATCTAGGGTTCCGGCGGCCGAGTGCTGCCTTCTCCGGTAATGGCCGCACCCACAGTAATAGTAATAGTTACGGCAGTGGTTTTTCGGCTATCTCAGTTGCTAAGCCCAATCGATCTCCCTCACCCGCGGTAATTTATGATAAATTTAGTTGTTTTAGCCTTAACTTTTAAGTATCCGATTCATTTCATGAGGTTATAGGATCAACAGTTGCCACCAGATATGGCTGAAACCGCTGCATGGTCTTAGGGACTACATTAGTTCATAATCCAGTGCTTTCTTTTTCAGTTAGGTAGAACTTTTATGGAGCACACCCCTACAGTGCGTTCAACATCTGCGGGAAGATCCTCATTGTCTGTTCGTACAGGATCAGCCGCTTCATCTGCAACAGTTGTGCCACCCAGCAGAACATCTCTCAGAACACCCGCTCCAATTCCTCCAGTAGAACCCCCTAGTAGTAGATTAAGAGAGAAGAGGTAATAGATGATCCAATCTTCATTACTGAATTCCAAGGTTTTTGTTGCTCAATAATGACATTTGTTTTTAGTTATAAAGTTGCTTGCTCTCCTCCTTGGTCCTTACTATCGTCAATATCTTAATTCTGACTATGTTAGGGCCGATGGCATTAAATTCAGTGTCAATTACTTGTCTTAAATAGGTAATATCACATATTCATGCAATACACAAGTATCCACTGTGAGAATGTTTTAATTCAGATGCCCTTAAAAGGAACAATGATACTTTACTTTGCTTTTCATATCCATCTAAAATATAATCCGCTCATCTACTCCTTAGGTAGTTCTTCTTTTGTTGTGGACTTTTCAAATATATGTTATTAGAAATAGAACTAGGTTTATTTTCATTTGACCCAAGAGGCATTTAATTGCCATGTGAAGCATCCATGATCATGTACCCAGAGTAGCATTTCTAGTATGAGCACATCACATGTAGGCATGTAGCCAATTTTCTCATTTTTGGAACTATGATGTTGCAGAGGTGCTTAATAAATGTCCCAGAAACTAATGATGCCTTATCCCATTTCTATACTATAGTAACTAGTTATTTGTACAGATTCATGGTCTATTATTGACGGTTTATATGATGTGTATTTTCAATTTCTACTAAATCTAGAAATGCACTATCGTTTTTTTGTTTTTGGAATTTTTGTGTGTTTTAGCTGCTTACTAGTAAAGTACTTTAGTGTTGACCATGTATTCCCTATTGGTTTCAATGTCGAGGTTGTATGCCACTGAGATTATTAAATTTGAGATTTATGGAAACCAATCTTTTCAACAACTGTTTTAGGCTTTTGCCGGATGTGGGTCGCGTTGATTCAAAAGACTCGGGAAAGCAGAATGAGGCTTCTGCACTTCATGATGAAGTATGAGATCGAATTAATTTCTGTGTGCTTTTAACTACCTTCTCAAGTACGGAGTATAATATACTTGAGCTCAGGAAGCTGTTTTCTAGTTCTTTGGTCATTTAAATGTATTTATGGGGTTGGTGTTTGAGATGACACTTTCTATTGCTTACAGCTCGACATGTTACAAGAAGAGAATGAGATTATTTTAGACAAGGTGAGTATCAGTGCCTTAATCTCAGTGGAAACTAATGTGATTGGATTTTTCCGGTGCTTCTCTAGACCATAATGGGGTTCTTTTAGTATGTGATGTAAAATCGAATAATAAAATCTGATTAGCTCTACAGCTTCGTCGTGCAGAAGAAAAGCGAGAAGAAGCTGAGGCCAGAGCTAGGGAACTGGAGAAACAGGTCTGAGTAATTAGGGTCTGTTCTTGAATGTTGCAATTTTGTTAATTATATCATAATTTCAAATTTATTAGGATGCACATTAACTACAGGGGCATGCTCCTTGGTACCGATTGCTACTTGCTCTGTTAGTTGAGATATGCAAATGATATAGGTGCTGCTGTTTACATATCAAAATGACTTTGTTCCTCAATGTCATCTTGTTTTCTGTTTGGCTTCATGGATTGAACTATTGAAGAATGACTTTGATACTTTCATACTTTGTATTTTAATGTTATTCACCTTGGTATGCATTTTTAAATACAGGTTGCTGCTCTTGGAGAAGGTGTGTCCCTTGAAGCAAAATTACTGAGCAGGTATTGATTTGGGTTTATAATCTGTGGCTCTGTGCAATATTGCTGCTTAATAGTCTCTCAGTCCCACTATTTTGTCAATTTTCTCGCCCCAAATTCGTACACTATGTTTGGTTCAAGGAAAAGAAAACAATGATTCACTCATTTCATCACCAAAATGGGAGGAATTTTATTTTTCCTCATCTTAGCACAATTACTTTCTCATTTTTTTTCCTTCTACTTTTCTTTTCTTTTCCTCTCTAACCAAACAAGAAAATTTGCTTTCCATCTAATTTTTTTTCCTTTATATTCCTTGAACCAAACATAGTGTTAGTCACATGCCATATTTGCATATTTCGTATGATATATGTCACATAAATCAATTCGTATCTTATAACTTCCTTAATAACCATACAATTTTACTTTCCTAAATTTGAATGCCACTCTAGATGTCCAAAAAATAGTGAGACAAAAGCAGTATATGTTCTCTGATTGAAAGTTTGAAACATGCTTACATGCAGGAAGGAAGCAGCACTTCGCCAAAGAGAGGTATTGTACATCAATGTGAATTTTTTCATACCGACACACTTTCGTTCATTGATGTACATAAATTGCCAACTGTTGAGCCCTATAAGTGCTTAGACTAAGCAGTGACATCATTATAGAAATAATCGTTCCATTCTTAGGCTGTTATTAAGTCCTGCAGGCCGCTCTTAAAGCTGCAATGCAGAATAAAGGTGAGAGAGACGAGGAAATGGCATCTCTCCGTGCAGAGATTGATGTAAGACATGCCCACTCTTCATTATATCTCTCATTATTGCAGTGAGCAGTGCTCATTATCAAATGCAATTTCAGAACTTGAAAGATGATACTGCACATGCTATAGAGCAACTTCATGAAGCTGAATCTGAAGCGAACGCTCTTCGCAGAATGACCCAGAGAATGATTCTTACTCATGAAGAGATGGTTGCAATTAGATTTTTCCTTTAACAGTTACTGTTCATTCATTTCATCATTTGACAATGTTATAGCATTTATTTTTGTAATCTGCATCTGCTATTCTTTTTTCAGGAGGAAGTAGTTCTGAAAAGATGCTGGCTTGCTCGATACTGGGGCTTAGCGGTACATTATGGTAATTACTTGCTTTATTGTTTTCTACTGAAGGTTTAAAGGCCATGCCATCTTTATTGTTTGCATCATCTTCCTGCCATGTAAAAGTGATTATGAATTCCTAACTCATTACTGTGTTCCAGTTTCACATGCCATTCATTACTTAAAATGGCTGCAAGCCGTTTCTGACAGTAAACTTACTAGTGTCTAGTGCTAGTTGATACAAGCCCAAACTGTAGGTTTATGTGATCTTTGAAAGGAAATTGTGTTCTTCTGAGTTCTGAGCTTGTTCTTCCAGGAAGTTTTGCTGATATAATGTACGGAGTAGTATTTTTTCAACATTTCCTTATATTTTACCTATTTTTTACAGGCATCTTTGAAGATATTGCAGTCCCAAAACATGAACACTGGTCATCATTAGCACCTCTTCCACTTGAAATAGTAATTTCTGCTGGCCAGAAGGCCAAAGAGGATTCCTGGAATGGTACTGATTATTTTTTTTATTGCCACTAGTTGTGTCTGTCTTATTTTGAATGTTCATCGGGCTTTTATTTTCTCCTTTCACATGGGGGCAGGCGGAGACAATTCAGATAGGAGTAAACTTGTTCGTGACTTGAGTGACTTTTCTGGGGAAGGAAACATTGAGAGTATGCTTTCCGTTGAAATGGCTCTAAGAGAATTAGCATCCCTGAAGGTGTCTTTTCATCTTCCCTTTAATTCTGATCTATGTTTAATTGTTATGTGTGATGTTTCTGTTTGTTCAAATCATCTCTTTTATTCTAAGGTTGAGGATGCTGTTGTTCTAGCACTGGCCCAAAATAGGCGTTCAAATATTGTCCGTCATTCATTTTCTGGTATGATCAGTTTTCGGAATCATCATTGCGGATCCAATTACTGTTGTTTTCCAAGCTTTGATATACTCCTCTACGTAGCTGCTATAGCTTCCTCTAGTGTTTTTAACTTTAAACTGAAGTGTAGATAAAATCTTAAACTGTTATAACCATGAGGTCCTGTTCGGTTAAACTTAAGGTGTTGAAATTATTAATAGTCTTGAGAAGGTATGATGAATTGAATTGAGTGCTAGGTTTGTATTGTGGAATAAAATTAGGGTTTGGTTCTCGTCCAAGGTTAGAAGCACGGTCGCTCTAGGCTGAACTTAGTGTCTTTGTCTTCTTCATGTTTCATCACACAACAGACTAAGAAGTAATGATGTGGCGATAGGTTTGATGCTGGGGGCGGAATTGGCGGCATTTTTAATCAATTACCTGATACCCATTCTTAGGTGAACCAAATAAGCATACGAGGACCTCCTTTATTCTGATAAATGCCAATGATTGTATATGGCCGTAGTTATGTAAATATGACTTTCACGGAGTATGACTTGTTAAATATTTTTCTTCATGAACTGCTCTTGATGCTATACCATGCACCATGTGTTCCTTCTCTAAAGTATTTATCATTTTTGTATGTAATTTACAAATATAGAACTAATTAAAGTCATTATATTATATGTATATTTCCTTGCAGATGTTAAACAGTCAGGTGACTCTAAATTTTCTGATGCAGACGGTAAGAAAATTTTTACTTGCATGCTTTGTATTTGTAACTCCTACTTTTTGCATCACAAAAAAATTCTTCGGTGAATTTGTGTGTTTGCATGTTCTCTTTTATCCTGGCACCTTGTGGGGTTGGGTAGATTTAGCTAACATTCTTGGATGTACTGATGTAGTAAGCTTGAAAAATCGATGGAATTTTCTTTCAATTGTTTTTATTTTTTAAGGGAATCCAGTGTTTTGGCACATCATAAACCCATTCCTTGTTATCGGTGGTCTTTTATTTTATTTTTTTGTTCATGAATCACTTGTGTAAATTGAAGGAGCATAGATGACTTTATGTGTATAGGCATAGCTTGCTCCTGTTTGTATATCCGCAAACTTTTTAATCTGTTGTGCATTTTTCTAAATGGCCACTTCCCCCCCCCACATCAAATAATTGCCCAAACCATTACAAATCACATCTCTGCTATTGAAGCAAACTGTATATCTCTAAATGGTGTATTGGCCATGCATTTTTTGTTTGCAGACTTGAGTGCGGAGGAGGCAGAAGATGTTCTTTTCAAGGAGGTCTGAATTTTTATTCTTGATTTTCTGTGGGGAGGTGTGGGGTGTGTGTTAAAAAAGTTGCTCGTTCTTATATTTTTACATGCTCTGTGGTATTGTGCACCATGCTCTGTGAATTGTTTTCTCCTTGGCTATTGCTTCCAACCCGTCTTTTCGACTTTTTCCTAGCTATGTTGCACGGATTCTTCAAACGAGTGTTGTTTTCCATCCCTGAAACGTCCGTCCCCGTTTCGGTACCTGGGGATGTCTTGACACTCAAATTCTTTGTAAAATTTGGAAAATATGGTGTTTCCCTGTTCCCAACACCGTCACTGTATGAGTACTTGTCCTTGTCTCCATGCAACTAAGGCAAGCCTTACAAAGTGTGCTTAAATCCTGGAAAATGCTAGGGAAAGGTTAAAAGGGCTAAACTATTTACTGCTTGGTTTTAGATTGGAAAATGAAATGTTATTAGTTCTTTTTATTATATTTATATAAAATATGTAGTCTTTACTCCCTCAGTCCCTCTATTCTCATTTTTATGTTCTCTATTCTCATTTTTATGTTCTTGATTTGACTCTGAGTAGTGGTAAAGTCTGCGTACACGCGCCCTCCCCAAACCCTACTTTTTGTGGGATTATATGAGGTTTGTTGTTGTTGGTTTGACTTTGACACATAGTTCTAGAAAAAATGAAAATTTTGTTGTTGAGATTTGATCAGGAAGGAACAAAAAATTTTACAGAAAAAGAACGGGCATCCCGAGAAATGAAAGGACGATAAATATGCGACAATAGGTGTATATAATAGAGTATAAAATTAATTATTGAGCTTCCCTTCTTTTATTTTTCTCTTTTTTTTCTCCCAGTTTTCTTTTATGTTTTGCTTCCTATTTCTTTTCCCTATTATTCTGAATATCTAGGTTCCAAATTGACCCGAACTGTATTCACTTTTTGGCGGCAAAAATTCCTTGTGGAAATTTTTTCCATTTGAGGCAACTCGGGATGCTAAGCCGGTATCAGTTTTAGGTCTATTTTTGATAGAAAAGACACTATTACTCCATCTGTCCCATTATTTTGTCTTTTTTTAACCTTTTGTCTCATACCATGTTTGGTCATATTTGTGTGGTTCACATTCATATCATACTTTTTATAATCAATATCGACCACACAATCTTACTTTTATAAAATTCATTTCCACTCTTTATGACACAAAAAATAGGGGAACGGATGATCTTTTGTTATATCGCATAAAGTAGAAAATTAATTATGGTCAAACATTGTCTGGCCCAATGCTACTAGTTTTAGTACGGTAAAAAAGCAGTGTATGACATTTACAGGCATGGCTTACATATTTCTGGAGAAGAGCTAAAGCCCATGGTGTGGAAGAGGATATTGCAGAAGAGAGACTTCGGTTCTGGATAAGCCGTAGTGGCCAGTCACCCACAACACATGATGCTGTTGATGGTAAGTGTCATACTGCAGTTCTTTTACTACTGCATTTTTCCTGCGTTGCATAAATGATAAATGTTATCCAACACTCAAAGGATTTGGTTCATAGTTTTAGCATGGGGAGGGTAGGAGAGGTTGTCATATGTAATCATTCACGAGAAATACGAACTTGGGTAACATTTAGTCTTAGAGGGTGTTTGGAACTTGGGAGTGTGGTGAGTTCTTGAAAAAATAGAAGTGCCAAGTCAGAAGCGGAAAGCAAGCAAATTACCCTTAGTTTTGCTTAAAAGCACTTTTAGAGCTCATTTTGCACATCTTAAGTCATAATATTCATAAACTAAAGCAGATTTGACAAACACTCAGTTTTGTATTTTAATGTTCTCAAAAGTTGTTTTCACAGTCTCAAACACCCTCTTACTAAGTTGGGAAGGATCTTACACTAAGTTTGGTTTAAGGAATTTGGAGGGAAAAGAAAAGAAAATGATTTTCTCTCATTTTCCTCACAAAAATGGAAGGAATTTGGTTTTCCCTCCACGAAGTATATTTTGCCTTCTCATTTTCTTTTCCTTCCACTTTTCCTTTCTTTTTCTCTCTAACCAAACAAGAAAAATTGTTTTCCACTTCATTTTCATTTCTTTTCCCTTTCAAATTCCTTGAACCAAACATAGTGTTAGAGTTGCCACATGGGAAAACCGGCAAAACCACCGATTCCTGCAGTTTATGCAATTTTTTCAGGGGTTAAAATTCCCGTTCATCCGGTCCGACAGGCCGGTTTGGGCCGGGCTTAAAAGCATTGGTCTCGGCCTACGGCGTAACTGCATTGCCTTGGTTTTGTTGTAGTGGAAAGGGGTTTGACCGAGGTCAGGAAATTGGGAATTGAACAGCAGCTGTGGGAAGCATCACGCAAGGAAATTGATCAGCCGCCACCGCCTGACCCCAAAACTGGTGCTGACTCAGAGGGGTCGCCTTGATTTTAAGGACTCTCCCTTTTGGTAAGGGATCTCCTGTCCCAAAAACTGCTATCCCACCCCCATGTTTCCCCCCTTACAAAATGTAGTTCCAGTCTATTGTTGTGCTATGTGGTGGCATATGGAGGGTGGGACATGAGAGTGAGATATCATTTTTGGGATAGAGGATTGGCTCTCCTTTTTCCCTAGTACATTTTTCGTATGGTGTTTTTTTTTATTTTTTTTTATTTTATTTGCTTGTTAGGGGGGTAGGGTGTAAAAGTGTTGAGGGGAAAATGTAATTAGCTCAAAGATTTGTCATCGATTCAAAAGATAGAAAAAAAAACAAATATTACATGGAGGATGATCTGAGGTATTATATAAATATTCTTTGATTTGTTTCATTCCAATGATATGTCCTCGGGGCGTTTTAACACTATAGATTGTCATCTATTTCGGGCTTTCGTTGAGGAACAACCTTTGTAGTTAGTGTTGGTATCATGATTCTTTTTAAATATGCACATTAATTTTGAAAATGCTAATGGTGCAAAGATACCAACATTTAGCGGTTGCAGAATGATGAAATTTGGAACTTTTTTGCTTCTATTAGTCAGTCTTGCTAATGTACTTTTCTTTAATATTCTGCTGTGGAGATTAATTCTTTTATGGACTTTAGCACATAAACATCTTAAAAGAGTTGAATTTTTTTCAANAAAAAAAAAAAAAAAAAAAAAGAGAAAAGATCTTGTAAGTCCATAAAAGGTGTAACTGGAGAATAAAAAAAGCTTCCTTGCTAATGGGATGCAAGCAAAACTCACACCAAAAAGATGATAATGATAATGTGGGAGAGATAATAAATAGAAAGAGATGGTGAGGATTTTTTTTTGCACGCCATTGGATGTGCTCTTAAGTGTTTTATTTACCTCCATTCTTACACATTTTAGGAATAGTAACTCTTTCTTGGCTAATGCTAGCACTTCTACGCTTTTCAATTTAAGAAAATATAAAATTTTATGATATACAGATTAAAGATAAATAATACTCTGTATGATATATGAATCACACAATTACTCTATATTTTTAATAGAAATGTAAATTTTATGTTGGGAAATTTTTAGAACAAAAGGAAGAACTTAATTTTAGTGTTCATGTGGTCTACTATCATTCCTTTTCATCTATACAAATTTTACTCACCTATCTTTTACTCTCTTCATCCTAAATTAAATTGTGTGTTAATTATTTACATGATCAACTTTTATTTACTTTTTTTTCTTATTTTTGTTAGTCACTTGATAAATCAATATAGTCATGTTATCACTAGTTTTGTAGATCTTTTGATGTAGTTTATAAATATGTAAGTTTTATTTATTAATTTTATACTATAATTCATATGAAATGATTTGAAACTAATCCAGGCAAACATCACGATTTAAATTGGGACGGATGGATTACTTTTTATCGTTTTTCTTAAACATCGCAGCGTCTGGCATTAGTCCGAGACTAATGGTGTGTTTGGTCGGGGAGAAATATTTTCCTAAACGAATATTTTTCAAGAGAATAATTTCCATGAAAATTTATTTTTCTTTCATATTTTTCGTCATTTGGTGGGAAGAAAAATGTTTTTTAATGATGTAGCAAAAAAAGTCATTATAAAAAAGTTGTAATTACCACATTTTGATGACTTTTTTGATCACACTTCATTTTAATTTTCCGAAAGCATCAAAAAGTCATTGGGATGGGGTTGACCAAAAAACTATATTCATTTCAAAAAAAGTCATTAAAAATTCATTGATGTAGCTTGAAGCTCTATGGAGAAGATAATAAATATGAGAGAGATGTGTATGTAGATTCGAGATGGAGGCTCTCTTTTTTGGATTTCATGCCTCTATTTATTGTAAAATAAGAGCCTAGTGTCAGTTTCTCCCATGGATAACACCTAATATCTTACAGTTCCAAGGAGTATTATCCCATCACAAGTCTTTCAGTTTCTCACTGAACTTAAAGTGCTCAGTGATAAACTATGCTATATCGTCATTCTTCTGAATTCTTCATCTCACAGTCTCCTCTATTTTACGTCCTTTGAAGCTTCTTCTTGTGTAGGTTCGGAACATAGTGTATGGAGCATGAATCTTGAAGCTTCTTCTTCATCTCAGAGTCACCTCTGTCTCATCACATTGTCACACTGTAATTACCACATTTTCACTCGCCATGTTGCCATCCATCGCCGTCAGCCACCAAAGTGCTACCGCGGATCGCTGATTGTGTACTTATCAGACTAATATTTTACGCTGTCATCGTTTTTTCATCACACCTCCAAAGCAGTACTCTTACATTACATTGTCTTAGTTTAGTCTCAAAAGACTTACTATCTCGACATTTTCATACGGAGTACTTTGTACTTCTCTCTAGTGTCTAGGGAGATTTTATTGATTCAAAATCAATATATTGCATTCTCATTTCTCAGTATGAACTGCCGGGAACACTGTTCAACGAGTGAACTCAGTGTTAGCTCGTTTAGAGTTTATTCTACTTCCATGAAAACCGACCTCCGCTCAAACCATTTCTTCTGGACAGTCAATCCCGCCACTCTCTCTCCCGACCACCGCGAAAAGCGAGAAACATGCGTCTATCCATTTCCAGACAATAATATTTTCTCTGTAATTTCTTAGGGAAAAAAAGCGGAAAAAAGCAACAGCGAAAATGGCCAATCAATACAAAGGAGAACATTACCTTTTCTCTCTTCAGGTACTCTCTCTCTAACTTTTTTTTCTCCATCGGAAATCATTTCCCCCACACCCTCAAATCACGCCATGTCATATATGTAGACAGCATATGAGCAATTTCATGATTTCTTTCTCCCCCGCTTTTGAGTAATTGATTTGAGTTTATTTACACATTTGTGTTTCTTTCCGATGAAGATCTAGATCTGTGTTTGTTGAATAATTAATTTGTACTAATTTAGTTTGTGTGTGTGATCCATGAATAGAGTTTGAGTTTGTATATGCAGAAAGAGGAGGAAGAGAAGGAGTTTGATCTGGGATCCGACGAGCCTGAGATCCCATTTCCCTTTAACATCACTTCTCGGGTCAGTAATGTCACTTCATATGCCCTAATTTCTTGATGGGATTAGAACTGTCGAAGTAGTTTTTTTGCATTTAGGGCCTATTTGGTAAGGATAATTTTGTTAAAATGGAATGACTGAATCTCATCGTTTTTTTCTGAAAGAGAAATGCTTGAATCAACAACATTACCCTGGTGTCTCAAAGAGGAGAAATGCCTGATTTTTGGATTAAAAAAGCAGTTGATACAACCACAACAATAACAGTCCAATATAATATCAATTTCGTTGGAGTCTGACGGGTCAAGATGCACGCAACCTTACCTCTGTAAAATATAGAGATAGTTTTTCCCTTAGACACTTAATGCATCACTGCATTTACTATCCAAAACAGGCAAAACTTCATTGGAAGTAAGAAGCAAAGGAAGTTTAATGTGACATTTTGATTTAGTTCATTATTTACCATTTTACCCTAGACTAAAACATTGTCAATTACAAGTTACAAATATTTTAGCTTCATTGAGTATGGAAATGAACAAGCAATTGGTATTTGGTAGCATACATTTAAGAAAGCTAATTATTCCTCTTATTTTGCAGACAAATAGAATACGCTAAAACTCTACCAAATGAAGCCTTAACAATTGCTAATTTGCTATGCAATTCTGCTAGTGTCCGACATTGATAATAATATTAAAGAAAGGAAATTGACTTTATAACTTCAAGCGTTAAAATAGCTAATCAATTGGATTTGATCTTTTGATTTGATTTTTTTAAAGTGTGGTTCCCCCGATGTGCTTTATTTTCTATTTGACCACATTTTTTGTGTTCATGAAAATGGTGGTGAAAATGTGAAAATGCAGGTGCTTTATATGTTGGGAGATATTAAGGCAGGGCCGGCGTATCGGTTCACAGAATGGCTGGAGCTGGTTCGTAAACGAAGTGGCAAGATTCGCTCCTCCGGCTTCCCTTGTCGTCCTCACAGAGTTGATACTATGCCCTCCAGGTTTTTGTTCTTTTCAGTCTTTGATAGTTGTGATCTGTGAATTACTATTTGTCTATTTTTATCTAATCCTTTTGTTTTCTTATCACGGAGTATACTGTTTTTAGAATCATTAAAAAGAGTTGTTTGTGTTTGCCTTATGGAGCTAACTCAGCTTAGATGTTAAACAAGTATTGAGATTAATGACTAAAATGTGAGGAGATTACTCAAGTTGTACTGGATGGAAACTAACTTATGGAGTAACTTTACTCTCTTTTTAATTGTTACACACAGTAAATGTTCATTGGAATGTCCATTTATTGTATTCATTATATGTGATAGATCAGAAAGTGAGAAAACAACTATAATCATCATAACAAGTAGAGCATATTGGGTACTAAATGATATCTTAATGGCACCGCCAACAACATCTCTTATGTATGTAGCTACTAACAACTGCTCAAATGTTTATTATGACTATGTCTTAGAAGGTAAATTCTTGTATGGGCCTAAGGTCTATATTTGAAACACAGACTTCCTCACATAAGTAATAAATAATCACATGAGTAATAAATCATTACTGCCTCCGTCAACAAATTATCTTCCTGTTCATTATTTAGATTGTCAAACTTTATTTACTCTTTTTGCCTATTTTACTCATTCGATAAAAGAACATAGTCATGTCACTTCTTGTTTTGTAGAACTTTTGATATAGTTTTTGAATATGTATTGTGTAATTTTTATTTTTTTAATTCCACACCAATTTTCAAATAAATTGAATTAAAATTAACCCAAGTCAAACATCGTAAACTGCATCAGGAAGATAATTCATGGACGGAGGGGGTATATGGATATGCATTCATTGTATTAGCTGCTTGGGCAAAGTGGAAGCTAGCTTTAGGTGTTCTTTGCGACAATAAGATATTGACTAACATGAAAGGGAAGTTTTATCAGACCGTGATTAAACTGGCTATGTTATATGGAGTTGAATGCCCGGTAGTGAAGAAAATTCTTGTTCGTCAGCTTTAAGTGACATAGGTGAGCATGCTGTGGTGGATGTGTGGTCATTCAAAGATGTATAAGATCCGAAATGAGGCTATTTGGGGAAGTGTGAGAGTGGTACATGTGGAAGATAAACTGTGAGAAACTAAGTTCATGTAGTTTGGGCACATAGAGAGGAGAGTAGGGAGATGCAAGAGGCGTGCGATAGTGGGTGTGAGTAGTGGTAAATATAGACTTAGGAAGCGTTGGAAGGAGGTGATTAGACAAAATGTAAGACATCAGGATCTTATTGAGGATATGACCTTAGCCAAGAACACTTGGAGATCTAGGATTAGAGTAATTGGGTAGACATTTTAGGCTTTTGTCTCTAAGCTTGTGCTTATGTTCTTTTCATGTTTTTTGTGTTTAGGGTCTAATTGCTCGTGTTAGTATATGCTTCTTTTGTTTGTACTCTTACTTTGTTCGTGCTACTGTCTATTTTGTCTTTACGTTGTCTCTCCTTATGTGTTTGACATTTTGAGTTTGAGGTCCCATGGAAATAGCCTCTCTACTTCCAAACAGGGGTAAGGCCTCTGTGTACACACACCTAACCTAGACCCTACAACTGTGGGATTTTATCAAGTTTTTTGTTGTTGAATTTGTTCATTTGTGAAGGTCCATGATGGGCTTTATGTCTATGATAGAAGGACTTGTCTTAGAACATGTTTTCGAGGGGAAGTGAGGGGATGAATTGTTTTTACTTTAAAAACCAGTGAGTTATACATGGTTTATGACTTTATGCAACAAAACATCGGTAGATAATAAGTTACAAGTATATTGAAAACTTATCAAGTTAAAATACTTACTTAGTTGCAGTTTTTTTGTTTTTTTGGTCACATATATTTACACGTATTGATCATCACTCATCTGTCTCATTGTGGGTGTTAATCATTACGATTACGTGTGGATATCTAAGACTTGAGTATTTGGATAGTCTTCTAGGCCCTATTGGTAATTCGTTGTTGCTATTGCGTCTATGTGCTCTCTGGGCTTGGGGTCTAGTGCTAATGTCGGTTTGTGTGCTTCTTGTCTCTGTTGTGCTTTCTTTTTTTGTCCTTAGTTTGCTGTTTACTCTTTGCTTCTACTTTGTTCTCAATTTGGTCGTGCTTTTGTGTCTTCCTTGTTGGTTTACTTTGATTTTGTTTGAGCTAAGCCCGGGGTTTCTTGGAAACAACCTCTATATTTTGGACTGTGGATAAGGTCTGTGTACACACACCCTCACAGACCCTACCTTTCGTGTGATTTACTGGGGTTGTTGGTGTTGTAGTTTTTCATTATGATTATGTGTTCCAGCCTAGAAGAACCAAGTACAGATGTAAGTGATCATCCGCCTTCTGAGCAAGCAGCAGAAGTGAGTTTGTGGGAGAGGCTTGGTAATGCTGCGATGTTGGACATTGAACCAAGCGCCATGTCCTGGAGAACACTTTCTTCTCTCCACCACACAGAGCACAGTAGTAGTACTGAGCAATCTGAGGATGAAATGAATAAAGCATTGGAGGTAGTTATATGTTGTATTTTCACTTCAAGTTCCTTGCTGCATAATTTTATCCTTTACATAGGAAAAAATTACAATGCTTGCTGCGACTGAGCTACTGACATTAATTTCTATTACCCAGCACTCATGTTTGGTAATTTAAATGCCAGCAGACGCAGGAATGGCAGCATTGCCAAGCATTTTTATATCTTCATTATATTTTTTTTTACTTTTATGTCTTTTTGCATCGATCTATTTGGAGGTATTATGTATTTACACTTGTTTCTTCTTTTCCTGTGGATACACAGGTCACTGTTAATTCGGGAGGTGTGGTTTTTTTTGCACTATTCAACCAGCCTCTAGATTGTGAATCTTCTTCTACAAAGGAAGCAGTTGCCGTCATAAAGATATCATCTTCACGGATGTCCACTCAATCAGAGCGCCTCGGTTATGAGTTTGCAAAGTGGCTAGGTGTCCGGACCCCACAAGTCGTACCTTCTTTCTTCACCGCTTAATTTGTCACTATGGTGGCATTTGGTAGTCTGCTCCTTAAAATTTTGCATGCAAAGTGATTACATGCAAAGTGTAGGGGAGGCCATCAGTTTGCATGCAAAATCACATTTCGATTGTTTGGTTAGGTGTGTGATCCTTTTTGGAAATTGCATGCAAATGGTGTGCAGTGTTCAGTCTCTTTCAAATTTGCGCTATGTTTTTTTAAATGGGATAACTTTTGAAAAATCAACCCAAATGGTGCTAACTCTTTATAGTCCTACACTTTGGATGCTAACTGCTAAGTGTTTGTTTTCCATCAAACCAAATGCGCCTTATTCTTAAATCCAGTGTTTGACATTTCTTCGATTCTGGGCTTTTGCAGGCGCGGGTTATTCACAACTGTGTTCCGGAGTGGTTGCAGATCAAAGATGCCGCTGAAAAAGCAAAAGAAGCAGCTATATCGGAAGGAGATGAAATTGGTGAAATGACCTGCTCTGAGCTTCTAGAAGCTCTTGAATTAAGCCGATGTGTTTTACTGATGAAGTGAGTGTAACTTTGGTCTTACTCTAGAGTCTAGATAAACCCCGACATGATAAAATCTAGACACTTTTATTCTTTAGTTCTTTAACCATACCCAATTTTCCATTTTGTTGGACACAGTTCTATCCTTCGCTGAAATTTGGATGTAATTTTGTCTTCATTCATAGTTGGTTCTAGATAAGAGTATTTTTTCTGCTTCTTAGTTTAGACCCAAATTTGGATTTAACTTGACCCTCGACTATGTTGGACCCAATTTAGTGCTCATCATATGACTAAATCCAGTCTATCTTGCATGACCGGTCATCAAATTGTGACTAATGCTTAGTCAAGGATCAAATTGAATCTAAAAGAAGTTGCTGGTGGAAGTATTGTTGGGGACCAAATTGGGAAATAACTTTTACAAGAGATACTGCACCCACGACATAGGAGGCTTGACAGTTAAAACCCACTATAGGGTTTGTGAGTGTAGTTTGTCGATCCTTTTTGGACCATTTGGTAGCTTGATAGAAGAGAGACTTGTGATATACTTCATCTATCTCATTATTTTTGTCCCATTTCCCCATTTTGATTCGTCCCAAAATTTTTGTCCCATACCATATTTATCATATTTTTGTCGTTTAAAAGCATCTTTCTTTCGTTCTTAGCATGTTCATTATCAACTACACAATTCCTCTTTCCATACATTTGTGTGCCGCTTACCCTTGTTCCAAACTTAGTAGGACGGAGGGAGTACATAATTACGGACGCACTGAAAAGCTTCTCACAGGGGAAAAATTGTAATTAAGTGCTACTCGTATTATATGTCTGAGATTTGTATGATCCCTTTATTCATTGGTGAATCAAATACGTACTCAGTAGATTATAAGTGAATCAATTTTATCCAATACTCCATTAGGATACCACATTGAAATATTAAGGAGAAAAATATGGGTTCATAATATGTACACGGCTAATCATTGAGCAACCCTGACTTAATCAGGAAGTCCATTACTCCCAGCTTGAATAGCACACACTCATTTAGGCTACCTGATTATTTCAGAGTTATTGACTTCCAAATTTTGTCTCTAGCTTATTGCTTTATGCTCATAAAGTATGAGTATTTGAAACATCCTCAAAATGAGAGTGGGGACATAATTTAGGCACATCCTCAAATGAGTGTGGGAGCTTAATAGAGGGATGGAGAGTATCATAGTCTACTATATGATGTCTTATACTTCTCTATCAGATAGGTAGAACGCTCAGAATTTCTTTCTAAGTTTAAATTTCCAATCCATCTTCATATGCAGAGCTATTACTGCTAAGTCAGGCTATGCTGCTATGCGAGATGTATCTTTTTATTTCTTTGCTTTAAGCTTGTTGTTTCTTATCATTCTGAGATCATTACTGTAAAATCACCAATTAAATTCACGCCTACCAATTTTGCAGTTATATACATGGATCACCTCTGCTAGAGAGTTCAAATGCATTTGATTCCCAACAATCTGCAGAAAAAATGGCTGCAGCACTAGGGAGGGTCATGGTTTTGGACCTTGTCATAAGAAACGAAGATCGCCTTCCATGCCGTCATCTGAGATGGCGTGGAAACCCGGCAAACCTACTGTTATCAGATAAGATGGGTGACATGATGATGACTGAAACTCCCGATGCTGCGTTTAACTCTTTAGTAAGCAGATGCAGACCAAGTGTTATCAAAGCATTTCAAAAAGAAAGAAGAGCCACTTCAATTGATGGCAAAATCAACCCTCCCACTTCGGGTGTACTACCACAGCATTCTGATCTCTCTGACGTGGTGGAGTCCCCGAAATCAAGCAATTTAAGCGTTAAGAGTGTAAATTTGTTAGACGAGATGCCAGATTTTCATATCGTGGCTATAGACTCTGGGGTTCCACGCAGGCCGCCAGCTGGAAAGCGTGCGAATGACCAGGAAGCCTATCCTAAGCTGGTTGAGCTCATCATAAACAGTTTTGAGTATTCATCGAATATCCTTCATGAAATAACCGGAGGAAAATTAGGGGTTCCTCCTAATGATTCTGAGATGATGACTGTTGATTCTCATTTGGCCAATATGACTCAGGTTGTTCATGAATTTCGGAGTGGATTTCGTGCAGCTTTACGCGACTTACAAGGATTTCATATATTTCTTCTCACGCTTCATCAGAAACTGGAAAACCTCTTGAGAGTGCTCCTCACCATTATTGACAGAGCCTCTTCTTCGGGGGATCTTGAGAAGGAAGAAGTGGCGGTTCCCGACTCACCACCACCGAGTAGGGAAACAACAGTTAGTGAGAACAATTTGGATTCAAATGATTCGGAGTTGCCTAGAATAACACCCAAGCCATCGTCATCTTCAGGGTGTAGGGAGAACTCAGATGGCGGTTCTCCGGTTTCCAGAGAGAGCTTGCCGGGGAAGTTTAGGGGTAATGGAGAACCTCTGCATAGTTTGCGTTTGGCATCAAAATTACGTGACTTTCACAAATCTGCCAAGGTAGGTGGTATCTATTTTGTGCCTTAAATTAAGTGTTGTTCTGAATAGACATCTTGCATCCATCAGGCTATAGATTATGTCGAATAAGGAGTATTAGTTTTGCATGCCAAAAGAGAAGTAAAGAACCAAGGAATAAGGAGAACCTTTTTTTGCACCATTGTTTAGGTTGATGATTTTATGAAAATGAGTTTCACTTAGAGTAACTTTGGAGGGCTAAGTGTGTGTGTGTGTTACACACACGCATGAGATTTCATGAAAATGGAAGGAATAGCATAATAAATAGTTATATACTATTTCATTTTTAAACTACATTTTTCAACCACCCTTTATTTGTTTTTTGAAACATTTATTTAATGAGCTACGACGTATAAACAAATCCCTCTAAAGACCCCCCCCCCCCCTCCAAAAGCCTCTAAATCCTTCATCCAAATGGGCCTTTAAATTTGTTTTGAGTGACATTTTCTTGAAATATGTTTTATGGATTTTCATGTGTTTAACACTGCAATACATCTTGAGGGAAACTATTTGGCATTGTTCTGGAACTTTTGTAAGAATGACTTATTCTGCTATATCAGTTTGGCTGCTTTCCACTTGTGGGGTTAAACATTACTGATTACATTCAGCAACTTATTATTGCTGATTTTTTTTTCTTGGGAAAACATTATCCACCTCAGCTTATTTTCTAGCAATCAAATAATGCGTTAGTATTTATACAATGTTACCCAAGATTCACTGTTTTTGTGACCCAAAACTGACTCAGGTGGATGCAGAATTAAACAAAGAATTAGAGCAATGGAATGAAATGCTGAAAAATGATGTAATTAAGTTATGCCTGGAGAACAATTTCAACACAGGCTTCTTTGAAGGCAGTGATAACAATTATGTGGTTGATGCATATGAGCTGAAGGTACACTTTTGGCTGCCATTTCATAGATTTTTTCACACTTCTACACATAATTTCTTGAAATTGTTACAGGTCAGGCTTGAGCATATTCTTGACAGAATAGTTTTGATTTCCAATGCTGCAAACACAGAAAGGCCATCGTCCATTTCAGAGAGCCTTTTCATTGGCGGGGCACTCGCTGCTAGATCTGTTCACACTCTGCAACACATAGGAATCACACATATACTGTGTCTGTGCACCAATGAAATTGGACAGTCTGACTCTCAGTTCCCCGACTTGTTTGAGTACAAAAATTTTTCTGTATGTTCTTAAAATCTTCTTTTCTTTAGCTTAAGAAAGTACGAGCTCCGTTCCCAAAGAGTATAGTCTTTGAGAAAGGTGCAACTTTTAAATATTGGTAAGGTACACATGCAATAATTCATTAATCATAATCATTTTTAAAATTGTGTCGTTGGTTTTACTATATTTATCAAGAACAAACTTGTACAACTCTTTTTCATTAAAATATGCAAAAAGAATATGCTTCATTTATCCAATATGACTCTTTTATTGTCAAAACAAGTATTTAAAATAACACTTTTGGGGGATGTATGAAGTTTCAATTTTGGAGTGATAGGTACTGGTTATTGTTTTCTAAGGAACTGATGACTTTTTGTCTTGTGGAAACAGATATGTGACAATGAAGACAGCAACATTAGCGATCTCTTCGAAGAAGCACATGATTTCATCGATCACGTCGAAAAAATAGGTGGGAAGATTCTTGTGCACTGCTTTGAAGGAAAAAGCAGGAGTGCAGCTGTTGTTCTTGCTTACTTGATGCTGAGAAAGTAAGTTCAGAGAATCCAGAGTTATTGAACTTTTTTCTCAGTTCTTTATGCGGCGGGAGTTTTTTTAGAGTAGAACCCGCATGTCCTGACCTACTCATCTACTTTAGAAGCGATAACCAGATTTTTGAAATCATCATCATAACTCCCTCAATTCAAAAGACAGTACACTTTTTTTTTGCATACAAATTATGAATGCCTATTAACATAGTTGAGACATACTCTCATACTCCCTCCGTCCCTAAAAGAAGAACTTCCTGCTTCCCTCTTTTGGATGTCCCAAAAACACTCATTCCATTTAGGGAAAGAAAGAAGTGGTTCACATTTTAGCACCTGGCATTGCACATTCATACATGCTACGGCCTACCCATCTAAACACGGCATGTGTGGGGGTAAAGATGAACACATCACTACAGTTATTTTGCTTTTTGTAAATGGAACAGTTCAACTCTTCCTCCGTTCCAAAAAAAACGGTGACTAATAAGATGAGATGGTGCAGGAACTTCACGCTATTGCGGGCGTGGAACGCGCTGAAGAGAGTGCACCGGCGTGCGCAGCCGAACGACGGGTTTGCGAGGCTTCTATTGGAACTTGACCAGAAGTTGCACGGGAAGGCATCGATGGAGTGGCAACAGAGGAGGCCGACGATGAAGGTGTGTTCCATCTGTGGGAAGAATGCAGGGCTGAGTAGCAGTTCGTTGAAGCTTCACTTGCAGAAAGCACACCGGAAGCTGTCGTCTGGGAGTGTTGACAGTGCCATGACAATGGAGATACAGAAAGCTATGGATGCTCTGAAACTGAGTAGGAGTGGGAGTGTCAGCCCCACACACAGAAGCTCTCACCCAAACATGGTTCAGTAGTTATTGACTTAGGGTGTGTTCTCATTTGAACTTGCTAAGTTTTGATCTAGTCTTGTATAGTGTCATTGGTTCTGATCTGAATTCGTTAAGTTTTGATCTAGTCTGGTCTGATTGATTCTGATCTAAATTCGTTAAGTTTTGATCTAATCTGGTATAGTCTGATTTGATCTGATCCAAAAGTTGTGTAATTTGAAGTTGTGGCTAATTTGATCCGAAATTATGTGATTGCATCTGATCCAAATAAGAATAAGTAATAAATAGAAAAAATAAGCTGAAGAGAACATGCCTTTTTATATGACTCAAAACATATCTTTGAGGGTGTCGGGGTAATCCTTAGGCTGTGTTTGGGTCACAAGAAAGTGGAAGGGAAGAAAATAGAAGATCGAGCATGTAAAATGAGACATTTTCTCTTGCTTTGCAAACAAAACAGGGGAGACGAGAATCTTTTAGACCAAACAAGGGGAGGTTTTCCTTCCCCTTCCTCTGAACCAAACAGAGCCTTAGAGGAGGCACCAAGGGTTACCCCTGTTTTTAGCATGTGCAAAACATTCTTTCTCCTAATTTAATTTATTCAGTTTTTTTTTTATTTTTTACTTTTTTAAGCTTACAGAGTCATGGGATTATTAACTTAGTAATGTCATGGGATAACACAAAGCTTTTGTTTATTTATCTATTTTAATTAATTATTTAATAAAATAAAATATTTTTATCATATCTTATTTTGTAAAATTTTTAACGTAGCATTTAAATTTATACCTGTGTAATTTTTTAATTTCTACACCGATATTAAAATAAAAATTGATCCCATGTCAACCTTATAATTATAACATTAGTAACTTTTATTTTCTTTTAATCAAAACAAACAAGTGATTTAATTTGAGACAAGCCACAATGCCGAAGTAGATGTTATCGACTTATAGACCTTAATTACTAGCCTAACTAGTGTATTCCACTCCAGCTTTCCGCAATTAGTGTACCAAAAAAATACAATTTCTAAGGCCTTTGGTCAAATATGGATGTTAATTAACCTTTGATAGATGAAAATTTAACAAAAAAAAAAGTGCAAGTAGGCAAGAATTAGGAAAAGTAGTGTGGATATATATGTTACAAGTGGGGTGGGGGCAAATTCTTCTTTTTTTTTAGGTTTACATGATACTCAACAGAGTATATACTACTACACAACTGTCAACTCACTCCAATACAGTTTTTTTTTTTTTTTTGTGGGGTGGGGGGGGGTCCTTAAGACCATAATAATGCAAATACAGACCCCTACCCCCCAGAGGAAAAGGTTTAGGAAAAGAAAACTTACAGTTTATAGAGAAACCTCAGAGGGCAATTGACTGAGCAGACAAAGGCTCAGGGGGAGTGCCACTGCTTCCGTTAAGGACAGTCACATTCCCGTCGGAGTCGACGTCCACGATGATGGAGTCCCCTTCTTTGATCTCCCGCGAAAGCATCTTCTCCGCCATACTGTCCTCCAAAAGCCTCATGATTGCCCTTCTCAAGGGCCTCGCCCCGTAGCTGGGGTTGTACCCTTCGTCCACCACCCTGTCCCTGAACCTCTCCGTCACCTGCAACTCAATCTCCTTCCCCCTCAGCCTCTCGAACACCTCCCTCAGCATTATGTCCGCTATCTCCTTCACCTCCAGCTTCGTCAGCTGCCGGAAAACGATCATCTCGTCGAGCCGGTTCAGGAACTCCGGCCGGAAGTACTGCTTGAGCTCCTCGGTGACCAGGCTCTTGATCCGGTTGTAGCTGCTGTCCTTCTCGTCGTACGTCAGGTCGAAGCCGATCCGGCGGCCGCCCTTCTCGATCACGCTGCTCCCGACGTTGGAGGTCATGATGAGGAGCGTGTTCTTGAAGTCCACCGTCCGGCCTTTGCTGTCCGTGAGCCGCCCGTCCTCCAGGATCTGGAGCATCATGTTGAAGACGTCTGGGTGGGCCTTCTCGATCTCGTCGAAGAGGACGACCGTGTACGGGCGGCGGCGGACGGCCTCGGTCAGCTGCCCGCCCTCGGTGTAACCGACGTACCCGGGCGGGGAGCCGATTAGTTTCGAGACGGTGTGCCGCTCCATGAACTCGCTCATGTCGAGCCGGATCATCGCCTCCTCCGATCCGAAGTAGTAGGCCGCAAGCGCTTTCGCGAGTTCGGACTTCCCGACCCCGGTGGGGCCGGAAAAGATGAAGCTGGCTATGGGCCGGTTCGGGTTCTTGAGCCCGACACGTGCCCGTCGGATGGCCCGACTTATGGCCTTGACCGCTTCGTCCTGACCGATGACTCGGGTGTGGAGCGTCTCTTCCATTTTTAGGAGACGGTCGGACTCATCCGTCGATACCTTCTCGACGGGTATTCCGGTCCATGACGAGACAATGTGTTGGATATCGGCTTCGGTCACAACCGGGCCTTCATCCCCCGCCTCGCTTTCCGCTTTGCTTTTTTCTTTGGTTTTATCTACCAACGCCGTGATTTGCGTCTTCAGATCCATTTCTCTATCACGTAACTCCCCGGCCTAAGCCGAGTTGAAGTGGTTATATATCAGGGACTATTATCTTGTTCAAAGTTATTGAAACGAGAACCGAAATGAACAGTACATAAGAAAATAAGTACCTTCTCAAAGTCTTGACCGCGGACGGCTTCATTCTTCTCCTTTGTTATCTGCCTAAGCTCTCTCTCGAGTTCTTTCGCTTCCTCGGGAAGCTATAGGAGAAATACAAAGGCACGAACTCAATATAGACCGAGGCAATGCATATTAGGGTCTGTTTGGATGGAGGGGTTTGGGGTGTTTTGTTTTAAATATATTTCAGTGGCCTTTTATTCAGTTTTGGAATATTTCAAATTAGAGTATGATCTTTCTTATCAAAATTTACTGAACTTAACTGAAAGTCAGTTGTACTTTTAAATGAACAATTCTTATTTCAATAATAGGGTGAACACTTCAAAGATTTCGCCTCCAAAACCATCTGTCCAAACAGACCCTTGGAGAATAGGTTTCTACCTGTGCATGGCGAAGTCTAACACGAGAACCCGCCTCATCAACCAAGTCAATTGCCTTATCGGGAAGGAAACGGTCACTGCACACAAAAAAATCAGTGTAATAAAAAAAATAGGGGTACATTTGGATCCAGGAAAATAATAGAAAAAGGAGTAAAAAATTTCCAAGTCACGTCTTTTGTTTGGCATTACCTCAGTTGCAAAGAAAAATAATACCCAGTATTATTTAAAATAAAATTAGATTTCTAGTCCTATATCTTAATTCATCCCAATATTTTGTTATTGTTTTCGTTTTGGGTTACCCCAAAATTTCTTCATTTTTCCTTTTTAAGAAAGACTTAGAGTTGACATTGTTTATCTCAATCCAAAACAAACCACAGCTACATAATTTCAGTTTCTTAACAAATGTTCAAATGAAGCTGGATATCTTTTTGGAACGGATGGAGTATTATAGGAAAAAATTTACTCCGTAAAAAAGAGTTCAAAAAAAATATCAAAATTAAATTTATTGACTCTAAACTAATATTTCCTTGTCCCAGACATTTTCTTTCTTTCCACGTTTCACCTATATGTTCATCCTTATTTGTTTTCCCCAACAATTTCTAGGTTCCAAACATCGCCTACAAAATTAAAAGACAAAACCTTTTCTAAAAAGAGTTCTCTTGAAATGATCCTAAATAATACTCCCCCGGTCCCAAATTAATTTGCTCACTATGATTTCAAGGAGATTTCAAAAAGTTTTAAAAGATGTTGAATAATGGAAAGTGAATGGCTAGAATTTGCTTTATAGAGAGAAGTATTTTGGAACACAAAATTTTTTCTATAAAGGAAAAAGTGATAAATTTATTTTTGGACGGATGAAAAAGGAAAGTGGCAATTTTTTTGTGGGAGGGAGGGAGTAGTTCAAAGAATGATAAGCTAGATACCTGATGTACTGGTATGAAAGCTGTGCAGCAGCAACCAACGCTTCATCTGTATAGCGGAGTTTGTGATGGATTTCGTAGCGCTCCCTAAGCCCTTTCAGTATTTGTATGGTTTCATCCACAGTTGGCTCGGGAACCTTAACCGGTTGGAATCTTCTCTCTAATGCGGGATCCTTTTCTATATGCTTGCGGTATTCATCAAGTGTTGTTGCTCCAATACACTGATAGTTGTGAATGAATTACCACCAGATAAATAAGCACCGACTAATTTGTTTTATTGTGCATAAAAACAGGGCAGACAGGGATGGCAATCACTTCCTTAACTGATGGATATCCGAACCACCCATCCCGATAAAATGGACGAACATCCAAAAAAATATGGACGATACTCGGAATGATAGATGGATCAATTGATGGATCGGGGCGGATATGGGTGGACATTTTTCTCACCCTTCACCTTGATCCACCCACCTGTCCGTATATTTGTGTTAAATTTTTAATATTTACACCTCTGTATACGTAAACTGAGTTAATGGTTCTTCTGTTGCACCAAAAAGAGTAACGACGGATAATGTAATGTACTATTGTATTGTTGTAAAACAAAATAGACGTTTTAATATTAGTTTATTACAACTAGTCGTATTTTTTATTGTAATTTAGTGAAATGTTGTTGGTGATAAAAACAGTGGTTATTAATTTTATCCACTTTGCACCCATTTTACCCGAAGATAATGGATGAATTGGATGATAAATGGGTCAGGTGACGGATAGAGAGTTAATGAATGGATAGGGGTGAAGCGTCACCTGATCCAAACCCAACTCATTGCCATTTATAATGGCGCGGGGTCCCCTTTTTCTCACTCCCCCCCCCAACCCCATTTTTTGTTTTCACAACCAAACAATGCATTTGACACAAAAATAGAAAGATAAGAAGAATTCCCTATCTTGCTATACATTACTAACCTGAAGTTCACCGCGAGCTAGAGCAGGTTTCAGTATGTTTGCTGCATCAATGGCCCCTTCGGCTGCTCCAGCGCCAATCAATGTGTGAACTTCATCTATGAATAGTATGATCTCATCGCTCTGTTTAATTTCCTCCATAAGCTTCTTCAGTCTTTCCTCAAACTCTCCTCGGTACTTCGTCCCAGCAACAAGAAGGCCCATATCGAGGGTAATAACCTAAGGTTTACCAGAATAAAGAGGGGTAATTCTACTATATCAAAAGATAAATGTTGAAGCATGGACACCCATGGCTATTTTATTATGATCACACTACTTGAATGTATTTGAAAAGAAACTCAGCCAATGAAATTGTGCACAACAAAAAAACAAAAACATGTGGCAACGTTTTCATGGGACAATGTTGAGCATATCATGGTAGTGATGGCAACAAAATGGGAATGTCATGAGTCAAACTAAAGCCATGGACACTTTTAATGGTGTGGGAGGCCCATAATGCCAATTGCACAAAATGGTAATCGTCATTTGCACCATTGATAAGCATGCCTACAGCCAAAATGAAATCTATGGTTTGACTTCACGGAGTTTGAAAAAAGTTTTGGAAAGTAAAAAGTATGTTGAAATTTGTTTAGAATAGAGAAATATCACAAGCCACATATTTTTAGGGCATGATGGAGTGGCACGGAAATTAAGAAAAGTAAGATTGCGTCGTTAAGATTGATGTTAAAAAGTAAGAGAATTGTCGACCACACAAATATGACCAAATATGGTATGAGACAAAATAGTGGTCAGACAAAAAAGGTAAAAAGGGGCAAAAATATAGTGAGACAGAGGGAGTAGCATACCTTCTTTCCCTCAATTGTTTCAGGAACATCACCAGTGGCAATTCGTTGAGCTAAACCTTCAGCAATAGCTGTTTTCCCTACACCCGGTTCTCCAATAAGGCAAGGATTGTTCTTCGTACGTCGACCCAAAATTTGAGTTACCCGCTCGATTTGCTCCTGCCTTCCAACTACAGGATCCAGTTTTCCCTTAAAAGCACATAAATTGACCATCTTAGATACATTAACGGTTCATTAGAAACTTGGAAAATGCCATGGAACAATATTAGGAAAGAAATTTGGAAGGGAAGAATGCAGGAGAAAATTTAATAAATTGATTCAAATTTCAAACAGAAAACTATGCTAATCAATTTGATATTTTTTTTCATACCCATTTTACTCTAATAATCATATTACATAAGAATAAGAAGTATATCCACAAATAATTAAATTTTTAATCATATTTGATCTTGAATAGTATTTCCAAAGGCAAAACAAATAATTAAAAAACACTTCACTTCCTATCTTCTTTCCTTCTCCTGCAATATTAGGAGTTAGCCATAAACACTGATATTCTAAAATTCGCCAATGCTTTGCATGTAAAATATACTCCATAATAACTTAAACTACCTCCTCAGCTAACTTTGTCAAATTGGTACCATACTCCTCTAAAGTTGGCATCTTTTGTCCTGAAGTTCCTCCTCCAACAGCAGCACCAACAGCTTCAGCACTTTCACCAACCATTCTGATGACCTGTTTATTTAGAACATAATAGTTCCACACACCAGATCAGACTAGGACAATGGACAACAAAGTTTTCCCATAACCCAAACAAGAAGCAAGCAAACAAAGAGAACACTTTTTATGTAATATAAGTATAAAACGGTACAACACTTGCCTGTGTTCGAATGTTACTTGGATCAGCACCTAAGTTTTCAAGAACTCGAGCCGCAACTCCTTCACCTTCACGAAGCAAACCCAAGAGCAAGTGCTCGGACCCAATATAGTTGTGGCCTAAGATAAACAACAAATTAAGTCAGATGTAATATCTTCCATCCAATAAAATGTTAACCTTGTTAAGAGAAAAAGAGAGATCTACCGCAATACTAGAAAAAAATCTAGAGGTTGTTAGGCGTAAAAGAATAATCAAAGTTAGATGAGATCTAAGTATTTCAGTGTTCCATGATATGCATGTCCATTTTAAGCACTACAGTTGTTTTCTTCAAATGCTGCAATATGATGCTTTCTTGAATAGAGAACACACAAAAAAAAAATCATAATTAAAAGCTCTTCTTCATTTTTTTTTCATTTCCTTGTAACATGCTTCTTTATAAAGTACCTCTCTTCTTATACAAAATTAATTACTCTTTGAAAATAAGTAACTCTAAGAATGTTCTATCTCAATTCATTGGATTGCCATGAAATGATTATATCTGTGTGTGTGTGTGTGTGTGTAAAAATATCACCTAGCTGGCGGGCTTCCTCGAGAGAGAGCTCCAATACACGCTTTGCACGGGGAGTAAAAGGAATCTCAACAGCAACAAACCCACTTCCCCTTCCGATAATCTTCTCCACCTCCACACGAGCATCTTTCAAATTAATACCCATTGATTTGAGAACCTTAGCAGCTATTCCAGTTCCCTCTCCAACAAGACCAAGCAGAATCTGTTCTGTTCCAACAAAATTGTGTCCGAGACGCCTAGCTTCCTCTTGTGCAAGCATAATCACCTTTATTGCTTTCTCTGTGAACCGCTCAAACATGGCCTTAACGACTAGACGGCCACCCCTCCCTCCTCGTCTGCGGGAAAGAGCTGCGGCCACTTTAGAATGAAATGTTTCCCGCGATCTCCCTATCATGTCTATTGCATTTCCGCCCCTCAATCCGACATAACCGCCTCTCAATTGCAAAGCATGTGATGAATTCGAAGAACAAAGCATTGACACACCCCTTCTCCCTTTTCCAGAAGATCGCTTAAAATTTACTACTCCTTTACTAGAAACCAGTGAAGAAATGTTTGTCCATTGCACTAAAGCTCCAGCCATGGCACTCACGAGTGGTTCCTGCATGATTAATAGGTAAGAATCAATACAATCTCAATAAAAACGCTTCCAACAGGATACATAGCAAAGTTGTTAGAATATAAGAAACATTTCTTGGGCCACAACCACAAGCTTGAGCTTTTGGTTGAGTTGGTTCCTTGACATGATATCAGAGCCTTGTTGACTAAGAGGTCACGGGCTCGAAACTCAGCGCCACCAAGTTTTTTTTAAAAAAATAAGGTTTCACATGTGAAGCTCGAAAAAAGACTACGTTTGCACGTGAGGGGGCGTGTTAGAATATAAGAAATATTTCTTGGGCCACAACCACACGCTTGAGCTTTTGGTTGAGTTGGTTCCTTGACAAAAGTGAGTGTAGACTTCTAAGATTCCATCCCAAAACCAATTGGAAATTAATAGAGTTACTCATATTCTTATATACTCAGTATTCATCTGTTTAAGCTGAATTTCACTTTATATCCTCAACCTCCTCTTAAATCCAACTTGAGCCCTTTTTTTACTCAGGCGGTCACTTTTTAGAATAGAACTTGACTTCTTAGCTCTAATACAGTAAAATTATGAAATTCCATCCCAAAACCAATATGAAAATGATCCCAGCAACTAATATTCCAAATACTAATCTATGCGGGACTTTAAATAACCTCACTGCAAATTATGAAAAAAATGATTGAAGAATCGCTATGAGCTTCAAAGTTCCGTACACGATCCTCAAAAATAGAGGCCGAACAAGAGATCTACAGACTATTGCTTCAGATTTTCTGAAGTTCAACGATGGATCTATGAATTCACCGATGATAACAAAAACATATAAGAATTGTGCTTCGCGTGCAAATATAACTGAAACAGGGCATAATTACAGCCTGAGAATATCAAATTAAAGGTAGGAAGGAAGATGAAGCAAGCGAAAAATGGAGATGGAAGCGTAGGAAAGAAGAAACAGTACCTGAAGATGGATGGATTGGAAGAACCAGTGAATGAATGAATGAATGGTCCCTTAGAAGTTAGGGGGCCAAAGCTGAAGAGAGAAGCTTGTGGAAATCATGTGATGTTCTTAGAAGTGTTAGTTTGTAGATAGAATTATTTTTGGGCTTGAGTCCAACAAGTGTGCATGTCAATTTGAGTCACATTTGATTATGGCCCATATATATGTCTTACCCGGCCTGGGGCTGTTTGTTTCGGCTTCTTAATGGTTCAAATGTCTGAATGGTTCAGCACTTAATGGTTCAGACTGTTTGTTTCGTGAGCAGATGTCTGAATGGTTCAGACATTTGCATTAAATGGTTAAGTATTATACAGTGTCTGAATGGTTAAGACCTCTTATCTGAATTGATCAGACATTTGCCTCTGAATAGTTAAGCAATATACTAGCTCTTAATGGTTCAGACCTCTTACTGGTTCAACACTTAATGGTTCAGACCTCTTACTGGTTCAACACTTAATGGTTCAGACCTCTTACTAGTTCAGCACTTACCTATTCAGAAGTTGCCAAACAGCCCTTAAGTAAGCATAGTACACTTGGGTCACCAAATCATTAACCCCATGTGACCCAAAAATGAGCATCAATTACCCAAGATTCAATTTGATCATCAATTCACTCCCATTTACCGGTATACATCATTTGAACAATTTTACTGGGAGATGAATTGTTAAGAAATGATAATGTGGAAAAGGGTACATCCCCGGAATAAGAGAGAAGAATGAGAGGAAAGAAAGAAAGATGAAAAGAGGGGGGAAAACGAAAAAAAGAAAAAGAAATAAATTAGGTTGGTTTTTTATAATGGTATGATTTTTTAAAACAATTTTTTATTAAGTCACATTTTTGTGGCATGTATATATTTTTTTTAAAAAAATACTCCATAAATTTACATTACTTATTTTAAAATAAGTTATTTTGATTTGGTATGATAAATATTGTGTAGATAAAATAAACTTATTAGTTAGAAAAATATCGAGGTAGTTTATTTCTTTAAAAAATTAAATACATTTATGGCTTGTGAGCTCACCATTAAAAAGAAGAGAAAGTGTGATGAACTATGAGAGTGGTGTGAGAAAAGTTAAAGTGAAAGTAATATCACCGTAAAAAGGAGAAAGAGAGAGAAAAGTGATAGAAACTAGTAAAGATGCTCTTAAAAATGATCCTCTATATAATTAACTATTTACTCTATCGCAAGGATATCGTTCTAATTTGATTTCACAAAGTTTTTAAAAAAGTGTTGAAACATTAAAGTGAGTGGTTGAAATTTGTTTAGACAAATAAAAAGTTCGTTGATCACATATCATTTGCTTTAAAAGATAAGTAAAGAAGTAGAACAATTATTTTGAGATGGACTAAAAAAATAAATCTCTTTTACACCAACACTCGATGTCCTATATTATGACACCAACCATCTAGGAGTTCTATGATAATTCGGTCCAAAAGTGGATCATATCCCTAACTCCCTCCCCCTCCCCAAATTCCCCTTGTGTCTATCCTTTTGGAATTTGTTTTTTTCCGCTTATTCTTATTCTTACTGCTTACTCTTTTTTTTTTCTCATTTTGACTTTTGCAATCAGTATTTTAAATTTTTGACCATATATTCATATTGAAACGTAGTTTATACTTTATTTTATATATATAAATAGAGATATTAATTGTCAAAGTGTTGCATTGAAAGTTGTGAAAAGTCAAATGAAAAGAAGGATATGAGACATATTGAGTATTAGTTATTCTATTTGAATCAGATCAAATCAAATAAAAAATAGCTTTGAATATAACTATAATTATATTAGATCAGATCAGACTTTAATATAATCAGATGAGATCCAATCATATCTGACGAAGAGAACATACTCAAAGTCTTATATCGCCAATATGTTGTTGCATGTATACTACTTCCTTAGTCCCTCCATCCCACAAATTTTTTCTTGTTTTGACATGAGTAGGATTTGTAAAATGTCAGAATGGAGAGTGTAAAAACTAAATGGAGTAGGCTAAGTTAGATTTAGAAAAAAACAAGTGCATTTATGTCCATTTAAGTCAAGCTGAAGTTTTTTTAGGGACAAGTAAAAAGTGAAATATTTTTTGGGACGAAGGAAGTATACCATATTGGTGATGCGGATGGTTGGAGGTAGGGGATCTTACCCCACCTCAGAACTAATAAAGTAGCATAGAGATTCAGAGTCACAAAAAAACGTTGTCAAAAGAATCGCATAGCTATTTAATTACTCCTTTTGTCCCTACATAAAATTTTGATTAATTTCATAATTGGTCTTTTATAATAGGAGGATTTTCATATTTAGTCTTCTATAATCAAATGTTACCCCGGTGATTCTTCCTTTATGGTACCTTTTCACAAAAAGTTCTTTTTTTATCTTTGATCATATTGGTGTTAATTTGAAGGCTAAAAGTATAATTTCATAATGATAATATATCTTTATTGTAATACACAATTCCAAAGGTCACTCAGATATGTCATTTGTGAATTATAGTCATTTTCCACTATAATTATAGTCTACAGATGTGGTCGTTCATCATAATCCTAGCCCATAATAATAGTCATTATTTTTGTGTTATCTATCTAACCAATATCAGATTATGTCGTTGGACATAAGTTTTAATTTCAAGTTAACATCAATACGATAGAAGATAAAAAAATTATTTGTAAAAAGATATCCACATATAATATCAGGCCAACAAGGCTTCCTTTGCGTAAAACATGAAGAAGGTCGGTGTAGCACGTACAGGAAAAAGACTCAGATAGAGTTTGTAGTAAGTAATCACTAGTAAGTTTCTAGTCAATACATTGAGATACTCTGGTGTAGTCTACTATATATATAAAAGCTGATGAGAAATTTTTGCCAAAATCAGGTTCCAATTTTGCCGCCAAAAACTAAGATCTAATGGTCCAATTTTTATCTAAATATTCTGCACAAATTTAGACCGTTGATTAGATTAAATGGCAATTGTGTAAAAAAAACAAACTTGATGGCTATTATTAATGAATTCTAGCACGGCAAAGTCTGGCCCCTTTCCCTACACATACACCTATCCTGCCCTCAATTATTGCTGCACAACCCAACATTTTCTGGCAGGAGACCTTGCCGGCGACATTTCCCGGCAAGGATGAAGAAGGGAAGATGAAAGAAATACTCCCCATCCCAGTGTATTAAAAAGTCAAACTGTCAAACTGGACAAACTTTAAATTTTAATTAAATAAAAACCGTGATGTATTTTAACATAAAAATGACTTTATAGGATTTATCGTATTGAGAATTTTGAAAATTGTATTTCATTATGCTAATATGAAATATAAATTGAGAGTAATTGGAGTTTAAAGTTTGTCCATTAACTCAAAAAAGTCAAACTGGACAAATACACTAGGACGGAGGTAGTAAATAAAAAATTTTAAATTTAGGGGTACTTAACTTAATTCATTTTGACAAAGAAAATTTATCAAGAAAAGAAAATGAAAAAATTATTTGTGGATGGACCGAAGAAAAGTGTACGTGAACTTAAAAATTGAACGTAGGAAATATTAATTTTTGTACTAGCATCATTATTTTATCTTGCCTTTCATTTTTCTTTCAAACACTTCTAAATTGAATGAGCTATGTTTTATTATTATATTTATTGAATGAAACATATTTTAATATTAAATTAGATCATTATATTTTTTTCCCTTTTAAATTAAACTAATTTATGTTTTTTGTTATGGTATAAAAGTAAAAGCATATATGTAAAACTCAAGACAGAATTAGTGCTATTTGTAACGTATTTTTATGAATTTTTCACAATTGGCGGTAGAGTTGTGCAATAAATTATTTACTGTTATTATTACAATTATTAATCTTATTTATTTTTTTATTTTTTTGATTGTATAAAAAATCAAACAAACAAAATGGGACAAAAAATTTGAACAAATTCTATATAAAAAGAAAAAAAGAGATATAAAATAAATATTGAAAGAATATGAGATAGAAAAATAAAAAAATACCAAGTCAATTTTTGTTTTTATTTTAAAAAATAGAATTTAACCGGAGTAGAAATATGTAAATATTAAATAAAATTAAAAATACAATCATTACAGTGAAAATGAGACATTACATACGAGTGTGAATTGAGTTAGATTATGAGTGTAACCAATGTTGATGGTAGCATTCGGAGTTTCATTTCAATTCATATTTTTTCCTGATCTATTAGATTAGAAATGTTTCTCTTTATAATGTTTGTTGACAATGTAATCTCAAAGTATAAAATTGGATTTGGATGTTGACAAGGTATCTAGATCAATTTTATCTCATTATTGAATATTGATACAGTTTTTTTATTAAAGTTAATTTAATTCAATTTGTTTGGGAAATTGATATTGAATTAAAAGATACTCGGAGTAAAATTTTATATATTTAAGACTTACAACATAATTCTACAAAAAAGGTGACATAACTATTTCATTTTTTAACAAAAAGTGGATAAAACATATAAAATTTAACCGTGTGAATAGTCATATGAATTTCATTTTAGCACCAAGGAAATGTCATTCAATGTTATACATTAAAGAGCAAGAGTCATTGAAGTTTGTTAGAGTATAAAATCCTTCCTGTGTCNGAGTAAAATTTTATATATTTAAGACTTACAACATAATTCTACAAAAAAGGTGACATAACTATTTCATTTTTTAACAAAAAGTGGATAAAACATATAAAATTTAACCGTGTGAATAGTCATATGAATTTCATTTTAGCACCAAGGAAATGTCATTCAATGTTATACATTAAAGAGCAAGAGTCATTGAAGTTTGTTAGAGTATAAAATCCTTCCTGTGTCCAAAGTCACAACTTTGTATTTTTTATTTATATTCGGTGTTTATTGAAGATTTGAAATACATGTAGGCAAAATCTTATAGAAGTATTTAATCTAGATTTCTAAAGATTACGTTATATATATCATATTCCGTGAATGACATAGAATCAATGAATTATTTTAACTCTATTTGTAGTTAAAAATAAAAATCATTTTTCTTACAAATTGATATAAAAATAAAAATATAAATTACATTGTTTAAAAATATATAAAAAAATTCTATTAAATAAGAGGTGACAAGAAGATAACAATCATGCTAACAATCTGTGTAATTGAATACAGTAAATTGTTACAAGACTTGGTAACTGTCTCTTGGAAGCAAAAATGATTCACGGAAAAATGCAGGACAAGCTCTTATGATCATGCGAGTTTCATTAACTTCTTCAAATACAATATTGTCATTTAAGTTTCAAAGAAGATAATTTTAGATTATGGTATCGTACGCGATTACCATAAACAAAAGCCATGAACAATCTTTCTCATGTTGGCCTGTTCTTTAAATAATCAGTTTTCAGTCACAGACAGCTGTATGTAATGATGTTTAGGGTACGCTCTTGCATTACGTTGTTTAAAAATAATGATATGTAATTTTAAAAATACTCCAGCTGACACTACAATAAAGTAGTTTATGAGGAGGTATTTGAGAATAATTAATTGGTCAGTTTTTAGTCTTTCATTTTCATATTATCTAATTATCCTTCATTTTCATATTATCTATTGGACATAGTACTATTGATTTCTCTCACTTTTATAATTTGTATGTCTATGCCAATTAATAGAAATGAAAATATTTATAAATTGAAGTGCTTACCTATATACTATTTTCAAAATAATACCCAATAATTTAATATTTCATATTTAAAATATTTTTCACAATTAGGATAAGGTTTTTTACCGTGCATCGCACGGGTGATGTACTAGTTGATTGTAAACACTGAAGTGATTTAGTGGGGGACTGTTACACGGATATGGGACTCACATATGTAAGAGATTCAGCTCCGAACTACATTAACAATTCTTGTTCTGTTTACAATTTGCTTTTTATAATCTTCTATGTGTGTGATTGGAACAGAGAAAGTGTTGTAGCGTATTGTTGGTCATCTGCTTTAGTGACAGTGCTACAACATCGTTTCTAGAGGTTTAATTGATAGATCTGCTTGCATATTTGGTATTTTGTTTCTTCTGTTGCCTCCTACAAATTTTTTCATGTAATCCCTTAAAAAAACGGTGTAATCTATTTTGAAAGGGAAAAACTACATGTCTTATATCCATTTTAATTTTGTGTGGAGGACTTTGTTGTAACAGTAGTTTTAAATTGACTTTTTATGATGAATAATGCAAAATTTTTACTCCTAAAAACTTGTATATTTTTACGAAAAAAATTAAAATATTACGGAGTACGTAAGTTCTACAAAACTGAGATATGTTTGGATACACATCTTATTTGTTTAAGAATCCTGTGTTTGTGACTTTAGTATTTTTTAAAAAAAAAATTGAATAAGTGAAGTGGTTAGGAAAAACAAATTGTGAAAATACATTGTTCTTTATGAATTGGGTTTGGGATTGGGCCTACATGTATATTAATTAGGACAGTAATTAATTAAAGAATAATAAAGACATTGAAGTGAATTAAATGTTGTTCACAAGAAACTTGATGTCCCTTTACACATATTACATTATTACCCTAAAAAGAAAAGACACTTGTAAATTTCGTGTCAGTTTTTTCTGAGTAACGCTTAACGGCTAGCTTTGCTGACTAGTCAAGTCCTTTGTTCCTTTCTAAATATGGCACTCCCTATTTCTTTGTCCCATTATTTTTATCTTTTTTTTATTGCTTTGTTCCATTATTTTTGTTACATATCTCGTATCATATTTGGTTATTTGTGTTCCTAAAAAAATATATGGTTGTGTTTGTGTAAATTATATTTATTTTTAATTTATCTTAGTTTTTAATATTAATAATACCAACTGATGAGACGTTACCTCCCAGGCAGCCCAATCTATGTGCCCAGGTGTGTTTTGGGACCCGCAGGTATTTGAAGTTAGTATTGGGCTGGCCCAAGGTTTTGGGCTTGAGCGGACCCAGATTAAGGAACCGTTGGAAGTCCGCCTGATGAGAAGAAGAACGCGGCTAGGCTGCGGGGAAAGAGCCGGAGAAATAGGATCGCGCAAATCACGTGAATTAGCTTCCATAATCGATAATTACCTTAATTATGTAGAGAGATATGTATAAATAGAGATGATTGGAACAAGGATCCTCAAGCTAAACATAACATATAATTTCACAATTCTCGAATTCTTGATTCAATATTGTTTTTTACGATCCGCTCATCGAGTCAGATTATTTGGTGGAATTCTTGTCCATCACCAACCACATAGTATTACACTATTATTACATTTAAAAAAAATCTTTAGGATGAAATCTTAATTAAATTTTCAGGAGCACCAAAGGTAATTATGCAATCCTAGAACATGTAAACTTTCATATTTTCAAAAGTATTAACATGATTTTCCTTCTTTTTGTATAAAAAACAATTTACAAATACTACGTCCGTATTTGTTCAGTTTTGACTTTTTTCGGTCTACCTGTTTTAATTAAATAAAATATATATCGTATATTAACTAGATATAATAATAATTTGAAAATATTTGATATGAAAAATCTAATAAAACTATTTCGATATCAATATCCAATATCATTTTTATTTTAATTTTAGATCAAAGTCAGCCAATTTTGACCAAAAAATCAAAAGTGACCTGGATAAATATTCAGAGACGGAGAGAATATTAACATTAAAAATGATTTTTTCCTTCTTTTTGCAATATACTCTGCATATGGAACATATCAAAAAAAATATTAAAAATAAACAATCCTTGCAACAAAGTGATGACTTTGGACATGAAAAATAAGTAGAATAAAAAAACAAAAACGTGAATATATGATTACATGCAAACTGTAAAAATTTAGAGTAAAACTGATCTGATTTTATTAATCACAAGCAAATGTATATATACAAGTACAAGCGGGCTTAGGGTTATAAGTTGGAAGTGGGCCCGATAAACTAATTACAGTCCAAAACTACAAATACCCGCTAACACTCCCCCTCAAGTTGGCGCATGAAGATCCAGAATGCCCAACTTGCACAGCAGAAAATCAAAACTGGGTTTCGCTAGAGGTTTGGTAAAAATGTCGGCTAACTGATATCTCGTCGGGACATATCGTGTCGAGACTTCATGCCGCTGGACACTCTCTCGAATAGTGTGACAATCTACATCCACATGCTTCATACGCTCATGAAAAACAGGATTCGCTGCAATGTACAACGCGGACTGATTGTCACAATACAATCTAGGAGGATACAATATAGGCACGCCCAAAGCAATAAGAATCCCTCGCATCCAACGTATCTCTACACAAGCATTAGCCATAGCCCTGTACTCTGCCTCTGCAGACGACCTAGAGACAGTAGTTTGTTTCTTCGTTTTCCATGATACTGGAGACGTACCCAACATGATAAAATACCCGCTAACAGAACGACGAGACAATGGGCAGCTAGCCCAATCGGAGTCACAATACGCCGAGATCTGGAGATTACTGGTGGCGCTCAGAAAAATACCTTGACCAGGATGACCCTTGATGTAGCGAAGAACACGCATAGCTGCGTTCATGTGGTCAAGAGTGGGAGCCTGCATAAACTGAGATAAAACATGGACAGAGTAGCAAATATCCGGCCGAGTGATAGTGAGATAAATCAGACGTCCCACAATACGACGGTACCGTGCG
>OOIL02003368.1:771648-802654 GCA_900332095.2 Cuscuta campestris
AGTTGACCACACAACAATAGTGCACCAAGAAACACAAGTAGTATCACACCAAAAATCTCCTTAGATCACAAATGCAGCCGCACAACAGCCGCACAATGAGATTGAACTCTCTGGTTTTGGAATGGTTATTATCACTTAAATCTCAATAAGTCAAATTTTGAATTTGCAACAGCACAAAATCCAAAATTGCTGCAAAGGACCACCAAACGGATGAATTTGGTGGTGAAGAACAAATCGTTAGATCAAACGGATGAAAAAAAAAGATGCTGTGACCAATTCTAGATCGGGAAATCGCCGGAGTGAAAACCAATAAGCTTCTGCTGCGCAAAGAACAATAAAGAGTCCAATAATTTGGACAGAACAATCGGAAAGACCAATAGGCTTCTGGTCACCGTGAAGCTTCTGCCGAACACACGATCACACACAAACACTCGATCGCCGAAGGGAAATTCGCCGATGGGAAATTCACTGGCCACACACGATCACACACAAACACACGATCGACGGTGTGAGTCGATCGAGATCAGCACCGAAAAAAAACTATTTTGCCCAGGGTTTGGCTCCGATACCATGTAAAAATTTAGAGTAAAACTGATCTGATTTTATTAATCACAAGCAAGTGTATATATACAAGTACAAGCGGGCTTAGGGTTATAAGTTGGAAGTGGACCCGATAAACTAATTACAGTCCAAAACTACAAATACCCGCTAACACAAACACATACACAATAACACAATATTCCATATGTCCCATATTTAACTTTTTACTTTGATTTTTGCGGAGTTTAAGAACGCATGAAATTAAGTGTGTGAAATTTTAATTATGTAAATAAGCCAAAAGTAATACGGAGTTAGATATTAACCATACAATTCATTATTTAAAAGAAATGTTAATTACTATAAGACGTCCAACAAAAAGTTCCTCATCCGTCCCAAAAAAAATTCAAAAGACGAAAAAGGGATGTCCTAAAATTGGGTAATTTTGATATTATTTTATAATTTTGCCATTATTATTTAATAATAAGATAGAATATGATGTCCTAAAATTAGGATATTTGAATTACAATTAGAAAATAATATCAAAATTATTCATTTTTAGATGTCCATGTTTTATTTTGAAAAGTTTTATGAGACGGAGAAAGTAAGAATTTAAATATTAGAGGATGGAGTATAGTATAATATAGTTTGCCGGACGAAACTTCATTGAAAAATCACCTTAAATATGACTAAAACATAGAAAAAATACTAAAATAGGAGTTTCATATTTTTATTCTCGAAATAGGAGTTCAAACTTGTGGTAATGTGGTGATAATGTAGCACTGCACATGTGCATATTACTATACTTTTTGATAATATACATTACCATGTTTGGTAATGTAAATGCATTTTACCTCTTATTTCGTGAAAAAAACATAGAAGTATTATTTTGGTATATTTTCAATATTTTACTCCCACTTTTATCTTTTTCCCAACTTTATTTTTGGAGAACTAAAACTTTAAAAGTACATTAACCAAAGTACCAAACAAATTTAAAGGTTTAATTTAGTGTATTTAATTTCTCATTTGATCATCTCCAAAAGTTTTCATCATTTCAAAAGCACAACCAAAAGAATAGTGATATCATCACATTGGCATATATTAATTAAGTATGACAAATTACAAACACATAAAACGTGAATTGAACCACCAAGTGATTCCACTCTTATGTGTTGTCACCATTGAAATATTGTAAGTTATTTAATTGAAAATAGGATTCTCACTTTATAAAATCTAAACTTTCAAATTTTTGCCATATTTTAAAAATCTTAATTCTTTATGTATGACTAAAGTTTTTAACTTCGTCAGATTAATCTAAACATATATTCGAGAAGTAAATATATATGTCATTCATAAAATCTTAATATTAGTTTACTCTGTTTAAAAAATACATGGAACTAAATATATCAACTTAGAAATGGGGAAAATACTAATTTAATTTCAAGTATTGAATTTTTTGCATCAATTTAAACATATGTTATATATGTACAAATTTTTATACATATATCATGAATTGAGAGAGAATTTAAGTTTTATGCAAGAGAGTGTACGCATAATGTAGAAGAGTAAAATACCAATATATGCAACACAGTTTGAAGGTAGCATTTTCATGCAAGAACATTTAGGGTCCATTTGGTACACGAAATTGACGGAATTAGAATTGAATTGCGAATTGAAATTTTATGGAATTGAATTCTTCAATTTCAATTCAGTTTTGGCACCACCAATTCCAAATCTACATATTTTTTTGTAACAATACAGTAAAATTGAAATTGTTGTCCCCAATTTCAATTACATAGTTTGAATTTCGTGTACCAAATGGAGCCTAAATGCTGGATTAATGTTTTCCACAAAATGTTAAAAGTTAAATAATTTTGCATATATTTTCTTTTTCAGATAGCCAAGAACCTTTCTACACTAGTAATATTTGACGTTAACGTCTTGATCGAGTTTAAGTCATCCTAAGAAAAGGAGAGTAAAATTATTTATCCATTAGATGGTTTCTAGTCTTGGTAATGCTCCTTAGTTTGATCAATTCATCAACCACAATGTTACACTCGTTAAGATTTACATTCTATAAGATGTTATTTACGTCTTAATTTTTTACCAAGTTATGAAAATTGAGACCCAAAGTGAATCTCAAAAATGGAATTGGAGAACTAGAATCTAAAGTTTGAAATCTAGATGCAATAGCCTTAACTCACTTGAGTATGAAGTGTGAACACTAGTTCTTAAAACTAAAATTGAAAAAAAAACATGTCTTGTATGAAAAGATAGAGAACATGAAAATGTGAACGATCATAAAATTCTTTATTTTTTGTACTTTCGAAATATGTGTCTTTAAAACAGGCATATCATATTCGAATTACAAAACATGAGGGTGATATATAATTCTGATGTAAAATTTGTGTCCTACCCTACCTCTAAATTTTACTCCCTCCGTCCAAAATGAATTTCTCATTTTTCTTTTCATAACAAAAAAATGACTTGCAATATTTTTTTTTTCCGTTAAAAAATCTATTTATACAATCTTTTTTCATTAAATTTCTTAAATTCTATAAAACCAAACCATAAAATTGTTTTGGAGAGAGTATTTCTCACCAATTCCCAAAGAAACCTATAAAGCCATATTTCAAGCAAAAAAATTTTGTAACGTTCAAAATTGAGTCATTGTGAAGCTTCTCCCATTGATAATTTGATATCACACACCTATATAAAAGCCATTTCTCAAGCAACAAACTTACAAAACCCCAAACCCCTCTTTCCCTCCCTTTTTTTTGTCCCCTTCTTCCCCCTTCTCCCAAAACAACAAAACTTGCTTCTTCCATTAAAGAAAAATCAAAAGAAACCTTAAGAGAAAAAAAATGCTCTCAAGAGTGGATGGCATGGGGTGGCTTTCCGGCGGCGGCGAAGATAATACCGCCGCCGCGAGGAGCGGCAACGATGGCGGATTAGAAGCTGGCCTGGACATGTCCGGGCTTTCTTCTTTCAAATCCTTGCTGGAAGGCGAAGACGTGGGGTGGTACCTACCCAGCTTCGCCTCCTCGGCAATGCCGGCCCACGGCGGCGGCGGCGGCGGGGAAATTTCATTTGCCGGAAATTTCCCGGAGGTGGCGGTTGACCATTCGGCCTCTCTGTTTTTAAACCCGGTGGAATCTTCTTCTTCCTGTTCTCCCTCCTCTCAGGCCCACCACTACTTTTTAGGCCCCAAATCCGCACCGGTTCCGAGTTTGTTGAACCCGATCGAAACCGGGTTCGATTTGGGCTGCGAAAACCCGTTCCTCGACACCCACTTCCGAACCGGGCTTCTGAACGGCGGCGGGTTCTGCGATTTCGCCCCGCAGAACCCGATCGGGGCTCCGGATTTCAATTTGGGATCTCAGTTTCTGCAATTCCCCCAAATCGGAGCGCTAGGGTTCGGGGAGGGGCTCAAATCGTTCAGCCAGAGGCCGAAACTGTTGAAGCCGCTCGATAATTGCGGCGCCTCCGGATCTCAGCCGACTCTGTTCCAGAAGAGGGCGGCGCTGAGGAAGAACAGCATCGCCGATAAGAGCGGAGGTTCCGATGACGGGATCGGCAGCGATGATACGAAGAGGGCGGATACGAAGGTGGATGAATTGGACTATGATTCGGAGAAGGACGTGGAGGAGGACGGCGATAATAAGAAGAAGAGGAAGAGTGATGATGGCGGCGGCAGCGGAGGAGGAGGAGGAATGAGCTCCAACGCGAACATTACGGCGGTCACGGGAGGCGGAGATCGGAAAGGGAAGAAGAAGGGGATGCCGGCGAAGAACTTGATGGCGGAGAGGCGGCGCCGGAAGAAACTGAACGACAGGCTTTACATGTTGAGGTCTGTGGTCCCTAAGATTAGCAAGGTACTTTCTCCTTTTAATTACAAGTACTCCCTATATTTTTTTAAAATGAAACTAACACTAGTATTGCATAATAGTCCCTCCGTCCACCTGAGATCTTCCCATTACGCGTTACGAGGCTTAACCGACTTTATTTTCAAATCAATTTAATTGATTATAGGAGTAAAATTTTAAAATAAAATTTATATAGTAATAAACTACATAAAAGTTCTACAAAACTAGAGGTGACAAGACTATATTATTTTACGAAATGACTAGTAAAAATGAGCAAACAAAGTGAGTGAAGTTTGACCTGTGAATAGTGACTGAGAAGATCTATGGTGAACAGAAGGAGTATCAGGTTTAATTTATAACCTTCATAGACATTACAAATATTGAATATTATTTTTTGTCAGTCATATTTTTAAAGATTATAATGTCAATTTTGAGTCATTTTTAGAATTCCCTAAGTTCCACATTTATTTTTTAGACATTAGTAAATAAATACTATAATTGAATTAGTTTTTTTTAATCAAAGACCTCTATATAAATCTGCTAAAAGTGTGAAAATATGCATGTACATTCACATGTGAATTTTAAGATCATGGAAACACAACTCTTTTTTAGTACTAATACATCTATTATAATAAAAAATACGGAGTATGTTAAAGATGTAGATTTTCTCATATATTTTGTAGTTTTATGATTCTAAGATCTACATGTGAAATGTAGGCTCTCTAAAATTTTTAGTGAACCTACATGGGAATTTTTACTTTTTTAGAAAAACTCAATTCATCAATGATTTCATGATGTCTATAAGATGATTGTAGATTTCAGAACCATATAATCATTTCTTGTATTAAGACCTTTTAAAAGAGTATAAACCTAAAAATTATAATAGAATTTGTTATTACTGCGTATAATGTAGTATATATTTGTACATTATTTGTACATGTTTTCTTAATTGTTCAAAATGATGTTTACCCTACTCGATTTTAAGATTTTTGGCCATAAGTATTGTTTTTAGACCTAACTTCCATGCACACTTCACCAAGATTAAAAACACATTGACAATATGTTTCTTTAATAACCAAAAAAGTGTTTTCTTAATCTATTCAAAGTGATGTTTATCCTGCTCGATTATAAGATTTTTGGTTATAAGTATTGTTTTTAAACCTAATTTCCATGCTCACCTCTTTCTCTTCTACAATTCTTCATATCCTTTGTCATCATCAACTCCATAATTTAGAGGTGACATTTCAATTTAAAATCGAAATTTACTGAATTGAAATTCTTTCCAACTTATTACTTATTCTCATTAAAACAAATTAGATTAGAATTACTTTGAATATAATTACAACAAGATTAGACAAGATCAGAACAAATCACAACAGAACAGATCCTAATAAAATCGGATCCAATCAAGTTAGATTCAACCAGATCAGAGAAAGAGAACATACTCTAAGTCGGGTCAAGTTTGAATATAGAGCAACGCAACCCGAACCAAATTCGACTCAATGACATCATAAAAGCGATTAAATTATTTTGAGACATTACAGAACATTATCCCTCCGTGTCAAATGATAGACCCAAAATAAGTCTTACATGAGGGAATTATGATATGTCTATATATGTCACAATTTGACCAAAAAGTGAAACTGTGATAATTTTATAAGGATGAAGTATGTCTATTTAATACAAAAATTTTGTTGTACTTTTGGTGTACATCAACTCCATGTAGAAATAGATTTATTCATACATGCATCAAAGGGTTTACATCATGATGATTTTTTGATCGATTAAAAATAGATAAATTTATACATATTTCACATTTATATTTATTTAGTTTTTTAATGTATGAAAAAAGTTACTCCCTCCGTCCGGAAATATTCTTCCCATTTTCCTTTTTGGTCCGTCCGGAAATAATCTTCTCATTTCTTTTTTTAGTATGCTTTTTAAGGCTAAATATCAATAATACCCTTCTATTTTATTACAAATCTACTTTTTTAATATTTTTTAATAATAAAATGAGATTTAAAAGTTTATAGTATGTGTATTTTTGAAAATTTTACATTTTTTTACTATTCCTTAATAAGCGTGCCAAGTCAACACAGGAAGAACATTTCTGGACGGAGGGAGTAATTCATTACTTCGTAACAAATTTGTTTATAGCAACTCCATCTTAGATTAGGTAGTCAATGCATATTTATTTCTAATATTCCGAATTTGCTCATATTAGCCCATTCTAGCATTCTACATTAATTGCATTTACACCTTAAGAAGAATAAAAAGATTAAACAAAATTTATTTACTGTTTATTAAAAAATGCTGCTAAAGTTAAATAATGATAAGAGTATTGGAATCACTTCACTTTGTTATATTGTTTAGTATGTGTGCACTTTCCCAAGTCATTTATGATTATTTTGGACTATGAATTAAAATCTATGCACTCAAAATACTATGTAAGAATTTCGAGAAAAAGTTGATGATCGATGTTAGTCCAGTTTAACTTGAAAATTTAAATTAGATGAATATATAAAGATTAAAGTATTTCTTTTTTAAGATTTTGAGCTATTTATTAAACTAAAATAGACATTAATAATTTTGAGTACTCCATACTATTTTGTGCAACTTGGTTTCTCTATCCCAATCCAACCCCAAAAGCTAGAAATGGATCACTAAAAGCAGAGTCAATATTAGTGCATTTATAAAAGAGTAATTTACCTAAATAGGACTAAAACATAATGACTTTCTCAATATAGAACCATATGTTTTTATTTTCCAATGTAGGACTATTGGTCATTATCTATTAGTCATTATTCAACTAAATATCCAGCATTACTTGGACATTATTCTTTTCACTGGTTATTATTAAGTCCTATTTAGGGAATAAAAAAGTTTAAGTCCCTCATTCGGAAATGACTTATGCTTTAGTCATATTCAGTGCAAATTTCACTTTATAAAATATGAATAAAATGTAATGTTGAAGTAAATGGTGATGGAAAAGTGGATAACATGTTTATTTGGAAAAAAAAATCAACGTTTCGATTTAGTGTTTTGAAAAATGACTAACAATATCATTTAACGTTTTAAACATTCCCCTAATTTTACAATGTCTAAATATATTTGGACTTAGAGAATGTTTGGGATTACTCAACTTTTAGAAAAATGATTATTTTAACCACATAATCTAAAAGCAGTTCAGAGAATCAGAGTAGCTTCTCAGTTTTTCCTTTTTCATTTCTAAAAAAAGCAAAGAATCATAGTGTTGCAAACACTTCACACCGATTCTATTCAAAATAGAAGTTAAAAATCAATTTTAAAAGCACTAACAAAATGTTGTCCCATGATTAAGTTTAGGGCTAATATTTTTTATGTTAATATGCACAATTAAAAAAAGACTATTTAAAATATTAAAGCTGATCGCAAACTGTGCTTATTTTAAAGCTGAAATGAAAGACCCCATGCATCATCGTCTATATATGATTAATATGAATTGAATGCTTGTCCTCTATTGTTAGATCAAAAAAATGAAAACTTTATGAGATAATACAATAAATACATTCACGAGCAATCTATGATAGATTTCTGGATCTTAAAATATATATGGACCAAAATAAAATGCAGTCATTTTGAAAGTTACAAGACCGACTCCAATCTTCATTATCTCAATGAATTTATCATCTCCTCAACCTGGAATTATAATTATTGACCAACAACAAAATCTGCAACAATTTAATTTGATTTTAAAAAAAACTTGTAACCTTTCTTGTTTACTTAATAATAATAAATTATTATTATTATTGTTATTATTATGACAACAACAATAATAGTCAAAGCAATAATTACTCCCTTCGTTTTAAAACTAACTTCTGGTTATGTTTATTTACGATGTTTAGCTAAAGTTATTAGCAATTCAATTTATTAGAAAATTGGTACGAAATTTAAAAATTAAATCTACATACTTCAGAATTGCATCAAAAGATCTACGAAACTAGAACTGACATGACTATTTTTTATCAAATAAGTAGCGAAATAGGCTAACAAAATGGATAAAGTTTAACCAAGTGAATAATGAACGAGAAGATAACTTTAAGACAGAGAGAGTAATTATTAGACCTGACAGAATTGATCGACTTATTTTTTGTTTAAGACCTAATAAAAATAATAATGTAATGATTATTTTTGTCTTATTACTCTTTTTTAGTGTATCTAACTTATCTTTTCAAGGACCATGCTACAAGTAGGGGTGTTCATCGGTCCAGAACCGGACCGGACCAAAGACCGATTTGTAAGAAAGTTTGGACCGAAGACCGGACCGATTAGGAATCGGTTTTAGACCAAACCGGACCGATATGTATTGGACCGAACCTAAATGGACCGAATAGACCGAAAATAACAAATCCCACAAAAATGAATCCCAAATTGAAGAAAGGAGCTGAATTCAATTCCAAAACAAATCTGAAATTCAAATCCCAAAAACAAAACCAATCGGTCCTCTCGTAGATGAATAAGGCTCGCCGATGTTATAAGGCAGATCCTTGAGGCCCGTCCCAGATCCGCCGACGACGCCTTTCAAGAATTTCAGCATGGTTTCCGCTCCGGTGATATTCCACCTGCCGGTTGCCGGCGACGATCGATCGAGCAATTTGTTGCCGGGAGATTTGAAGGGGAAGAGAGTAGCCAGGCGAGTCACAGACTCACAGAGTCGTATCCGGCTCACACGAGTCGGATCCAAGTGTGTGGGGGAAAAACGGAACTAATCACATTTCATAAAAATTCTATTAAGAGTTTCAGTCGGTCCCCTCACATTAATACGAGACTACGGAGTACAGAGTATTAAGAGTTTCAATCGGTCCTCTCGGTCTGGACCTATATTATTTCGGGTTTGGACCGGACCGGACCGAAACCCGAAATTTTAAAAAGTATGGACCGAAGACCGACCCGAAATCAATTCGGTCCGAGTTCGGTCTGGACCTATCGGTCCGGTTCGGTCGGGTTTTTCGGTCTGGACCTAAACATGAACAGCCCTAGCTACAAGCCCACCACTCATGTCTCCACAGATGACAATACAGATGATTTTATACCTATACAGACGATAATCATCTGTGAACAACATACGAGTAGATGATTACTGTCTGTGTAGATTATTGTCATTCGTGGGGGCATCGGTGGTGGATTTCTAGCATTGTCCTCTTTTCAAAAAGGCTTTTAATGATAACATAAGGTTAATTATGTCATTTCAATTAATGATATGATGTTGGATTGGATTTTGAGTGCAGATGGACAGGGCATCAATCTTAGGGGATGCAATAGAGTACTTGAAGGAGCTGTTGCAGAAAATAAATGACCTCCAAAATGAACTCGACCCCTCCGCCGCCGCCACCCCGTCCACCTCCGCCGTGCTCACCCCAACGGCCGCCGCCTCGAGCTTCTACCCTCTTACCCCCACCGCCTCCTCCCTCACCTCCCGTATCAAAGAAGAAATCTCTCCCTCTTCCTTCCCCAGCCCCCTCTCTAGTCCCACCGCACAACCCGCCAGAGTAATGTTTTCCTTTTGTTTTTCCCCAAAATTCTTGGTCAACGTTTTAAAATTTTGATTATAAAAAGTAAGACTAAAATCTTAGAAAAAGGTGTGTATGTGCATGTATTAGAGTAAATTTCATAAACGGTCCTCAATTTTATATAGTTTTTCATATTTAGTTTTCAATTATAAGATATTTTATAAACAGTCTTTAATTTTTTAAAAATATTCCACAAATAGTTTTGTTAACCAAATATGACTATATAATTTGAGTAAATTCTTAAACTGCTTCTTTCTAATAAGGTTTTTTTTTTCCAGAAATTACTAACACAATCCTCTATAATTGAGATGTGTTTCGTAAATAATCCTTTATAAAAAAATGTCTATCAAATGACAACTAAATAGAAGATATTTTGATGCTCTTTATTATCTAAATTATGAATAAATCTTCAAAATGATTTTTTTAAAATTAAGTGGGAAACACATCTCAATTATAAAGAATATTTTTGGAAACATATCTCAATTATAAAGGAGTGTTTAGAAAACACATTTCAATTGTAAAGTATCGCGATATTAATTTTTGCTTATTAAATATTATTTTGGGAAAAAGCTTATTACAAAAGATTATATATTTTGAGAATTTACTCAAAATATTTTGTCAAGTTTGGTGGAATAGACTATTTGTGGAATAATTTTCAAAAATTGAGAAATATTTATGAAATATCTTATAATTAGGGGTTAAATATGGAAAATTGTATATGATTGAGGACCATTTATGGAATTTACTCAATATATTATTATAACTCGAAGTACTATCATCACAATGTGGAAAAAATATATTCTTTCAGTCCCAATATTATTATAGTCTAAACTTTTCCAGTTTTATTTTTGGAATGTTAACACACAAAAATGTTTTATTTGGCATTTTCATTCACTAAAAAATACACCTTCCTTCCACAAAATTTTTCAAATTCTTTTTTTTCTCCGTCCATTTTAAAATAGTTTTTTCTTACTTTTATTTTTTTTACTTTTTTTAAAAAAATTGTTGTCTAAGTTATTTCTTTTTTTAATCACTCATTTTTCACTATTCAATATTTTTTTATATTTTTCTTTATTTTTATGCAGTCAAAATGGATAGATAAATTTAGAACAGAGAAAATATGTTTATAATTTATAAACTTTTATTTGAAGATAATTTCATAACCAAATTGAATTAACAAACGAGTAGTACTCCACCACTTTGGTTGCAGGTAGAAGTGAGGGTAAAAGAGGGAAGAGCGGTAAATATACATATGTTCTGCAGCCGTAAACCGGGCCTCTTACTCTCAACAATGCGGGCCTTGGACACTATTGGGCTTGATGTCCAACAGGCCGTTATCAGTTGCTTCAATGGCTTCGCCATGGATATCTTCCGAGCCGAGGTACCCCTCTTCATTTCATCTCTTTGTGTCTTTCTGAAGTCACACTTCGTTAAAGAGTATCCAGCATCGAAACTTGAAGAGAAAAATAAGTCGGTATATAAGCTCTTGAATTGAACTAAGTAATCCATTGGATTTAATCTTTAAATGTGGTTCAGTTAAAGTATCTTATTGCTCAATCCAGTAACCCTTTACCCATCCTGAATTCTTTTATAGTACCGGATCCAAGTTTCTAAAAATTCTAAAGTTGATTGTCTGATCGGCACTTAGTCGTCCGCCGCTGCTGTTTTAGCCGACCTTATTTGTTAAGGTGTTCATCTAGAATTTCATTTCTAGCGGCCCATTTGTCTTTAGCCCAGTTTTCCGTATGGAAAAACAACATGTTGCCCATGTAACCCGATTGTTTGTCTCGAAGTCTATGCCCAACAATTCGTGATCCTTTAGGTGTTGGCACTTTTGATCCATTTTCTGGGGAGGAGGAGTACATTTGCAAGTGGTCAACCGATTAGATTCAAAATTGTCCGGATGTCCACTTGCGGGGGAGTGTTAAAGAGTATCCCACATTAGAATTTGAAGAGAAAAATAAATCGATATATAAGCTCTTGAGTTGAATTAAGTAATTGATTGGACTCAATTTTTTAATATGATTCAGCCCAAATGTCTTATTGTTCAATCTAGTAACCCTTTCTTCGTCCTAAATTCTTTCACACTATTTTATTTTTGGCCACCAAAAATTAAAGTCTTTCTCACATTAAAGGCAAAATAATGTATGTCTCCTAATATTTTTCTCTCTTCTGTACAAATTTTAATTGTTCATTTTTATTTTACTTAACGCTTTCCTTGTACCTTATGAAGTCGAGGAGTGACTCTTTTTTAGTGACAGATGTGGAACATTTTTTTTCAATGTTTTACAACACAGTATAGAATGCTATGAGAATTAACTTAATCAAAAGTTTGAGATAACAGTTGCAGATTAAGGGATAGGTTTATTATACACTGGCACACTCTCACGTGCATGCGAGATCTGTTTGTTAGAATATCACACGTGAACTATATAAACTCATAGTTTGTCTGTGTGTGTGAAACAAAGGGGCAATGTTGTGGTCAATGTGGCATTTTTCAATATGTTAATATCTTAATTGTTGGCTAAAAAAGAAAAAAATTGTCCCAAAAAGATATGAGAACACTAAGTCAATCAAATAATGAAACGTGTGATTGAAGGTTCAGAAAATGATCTATATTCTAACATGTATATCTATATTTGTAGCAATACAAGGAAGGAGACATTCATCCTGAACAAATCAAAGCAATACTTCTCGACTCTGCTACGCTGGCGAAAGGGATGATCTAAGCTTCCAACTCAAGCGTGTTGTCAATGTGCCTTCAAAAAGACCGAATCTTTTTTCGCCGTGAAACAGAGAGGATGAATGATCTTGGTGATATTTGTGTTTTCTTATTCTTGTTTTTTTCTGTATTTTAATCTTCGCCTTATCACAATTATGCAACCTGTTTTTTTCCTTCTTTGTGAAATTATTAAGAGACAAGAATTTGCTTGTATAGGTTGTGTTTTGCAGACTGATGATTTCTTTGTTTTTTTGGGGTGAAAGGAGACTGTTGATTTCTAATTCTATATGTTGTGGCCATTTTTGAGTTGACTATGAGTGTGATATCGGTGTGTATACGGGCCTGTTTGGGATTAATGTCAGCGATTAGCGTTAGTGTTTTGAAAAAGGTGTCTATAGACAACGTTTAGCTTTAGCGTTTTCAAAGTAATCTGCACCATTGAAATTTTATCCAAAACACTAATGCTATTTTCTAACGCTATTCCTAAACAGACCTCGGGTATTTTAGTTGCATGCTGTTTGATGGCCCTGAGATTGAGATTAAATTCATCCAAATTAAAAGTACGGAATAATTCGTAGTAAAACAATGGCTTTAATATTTTGGCCCATTATGAGCATATCAACCAAAATAAGTATGGGTCCATCGGTTCTAATATAAACTTTATCTTTTCGGTCAATATTTCAACATTAAAAAAACGGAGTGTTTTTTTATTTATTAAGGGAGACTTGCATCTAACTCCTCTTTTCCACTTTTAAAGATAATTTTTTTTACCACAAATAAGCAATATGGCCAAAAGGAGTATGGATATAGACTTCGTTTTATTACTCCGAAATACTATCTACTATGAGTATGAGTAAACAAACAAAATATTCACAAAATTTACAAACACAAATAGTAAGTTTGTGCATTCTGTAAGCGTTTTATTTGTGAATCTAGCATTACGGATCTACTATTCCAGAGAAGAAAAAAAACCTGATTTTGGAGAATCAAACACATGATTACTTCTGAAAAAACAAATTATAAAGATATTCAAAAGACAAAATTTTGACCTTATCAATCACTCGCAATAGGTCCATAAAGAGATCATCAAATCCATGAAAAGGAAAACACCATTTTGACATTTCCTTCAGTTTTATTGAAGCAACCAAAAAAAATAAATCAAAACCCCCAAACTGGAGTATATAATTGAAAAGAAGAAAACAAAGAGCGAATCAATCGGAGATTCGAATAAACATCAGAAGCAACAAAAAAAGTGCACGGCATCTTGCACCCTCCCACCGACAAGACTTGAGGAAGGGAACATAGCCACGAGACTATATTTATTGTAGTTTTTTTTGGCTCCACACCCCCCCCCAAATCATAAAAAAGAAACCCATCACTGAAACATTATATTTATACCAAAATAAAACCCCATACTATGTTTTATCTTCCAAACAACTAAATAGCAATGCTCATATTGTACAATAACACAACTTGACATTATTTGTTGGGGTACTTCATAGTGTTCTTTAACATTATATGTTCACATTCTTTAACATTACAAGTCATATTTTAAAATAAAAAAATGTTGATAATCTTACCTTGGTGTAGGAAACATGTTTGGCCCTAGTTAAGTAGTTATCCCATCACATAAAACTATACACATGTAGTTTTTAGTAATATAAATGAACTCTTAAAAGACATCATGTCATCCACCAAATCGAATACAAATCTCTGTGAGAGTTAAATCATTAAACAAAAGCTTCTACTTCCCCTACACATTCACTTCAGCCTTTTTGGGTGTGGGGGGTGGCTGAGGACAATTTTGGAATGGTGAATTTTGTGGTATGTACAGGTGGAGGAACTTCCAGAGCAAAGGTTGTTGTTACATGCCTAAGTTTTGATTTATATAATAATAATAATAATAGTAATAATATGTGCATACACTGTGTGTGTATAAAATAAGGCCACACCCATAAACATTATCAAGCTCCGAGAAAGCGGTCCAAAAATGCATACCATACCGAGAGAATGAGAGAGACCCGAGCTTCCATCCAAATGGAGTTCGAGCAATACCCACCCAATCCATGCCTATTGTGCGCAATCTGAGATACATTCCCAAAAATAACCGACAGCTAGTTTGGACAAACCGGTCTTTTTCCCTTCAATTCTCTCACCAACTACAAAAGGACCTGTGGCCATTTCACACCAAATCCACACTAAATACCTGTGGACATGTGCATGAAATCATGTTAGAATTGGATCCATATGAGTTAATAATAGATCAAGTATGCACTGCACTACTACTCATTTCGGTCATCACCTATAAAATTTGGACTTGAATCAGTGTCTTCGTGCATATTTTGCTTAATGGGTAATTGAGTTATTAGTTTATAGTAAAAAGGGATTATAATGGGTACAAACCATTGAAGTAATTCAACATCTATGTTTGGCAAAGCAAAGGGCTATGGATCGAAACCCCAATTAAATGCACGGTTCATATCTTTTGAACGAAGAACGTCAAAAGCATAACAATATACATGGATTCTGACCACTTCTATTCTGAAGATGTGCAGTGTATGCAAAGGCCAATGGATCTAACCCAACGAAATGTATGGTTCATACCCCTGGTCCTTTTAATTAAGGCACATTCACACAAGCTGAGGATATAATAGGGGAATTTACCTAAATAGTGCTAAAACATAATGACTTTCCTAATGCAGTACCATATGTTTTTAATTTCCAATCTAGTACCACTTGTCAATGCTCAAGTAAATGTCGACCCCCACTGGACATTGTTCAAACTAAATATCCACCATCATTAGACATTGTTCCAGCCACTAGACATTATTCAAGTACTATTTAGGGAATAAAAACGTTTAAGTACTCCATCGGGAAATGATATATGTTTTAGTACTATTTAGTGCAAATTTCACGAAATAATATGATCTTTAAAACAATCTTAGTTTTTCTAATGTAGTAGTATTTAAAATTCTTCATTAAATACTCCGTGTATATTAATTACTCCTACCGTCCCAATATAAAATTCATGATTTGACTTTTAGCGGTGAGAGAAAACTTGTGACTTAAATGCGATGTTTGTTGTGGGGCGGACGGAAAAGAAAAGTTTCATATTTTTTTACCTATGAATATATTAGAACTGAGAAGTTAACAATCCTCAGCACTGGATGCTGAAGGAATATGCGAACTCTTCACTTCCCTACTGTCCAATCCTTCTGCAACTGATGATGTGTCCTCTCCTTTCGAATTCAGAGTCCCTGGGTTCATCCGTTGTACCTCTTCTTTTGTGTAGATGTAGATTTTGTGAACCATTCCGCAAAATTCTCTGCATCAATGGCAACAAACAATATTAAAAAGAAGAACACGACAAATTTAAGGTTTGTCTGACTTATATTTGTGATCCTTAATATAAGTCAAAATTTAGAAGACGTTTGTAGTTTATAATTCCAAGGCATTTGAAGCATTCCAATGAAGCATTTACTATTCTTTGACTAGATCTCGTTTTTGTAAGAAAAAAGGATAAGCTTTAATTAAACTTAAAATTAGCAACTAAAGTCAAACTAGTCGTTACTTTTTCTAAATTAAATTTAATGAATTCAAGTCGAACATTAAATTTGTACGTTTCAAAATAAAACCTAGAATTCAGAAAAAGTGTGTTGCTCATCAATGAGGGTTATATTGGAAGTTTGAGACACTTGTGAATACACCGTTTCTTCTGAATCGTTTAATTTTATCACAAGTGACTGATACTAAGGACTGGGGGGGAGAGGCATTGTATAATACAATCAAGAATTCAAAGAAAAGGCTCTTACTGCCATGGATCATCCCCTACAAGCATCATATCACCCTCGTCATCGGTATATACAACCATCCAATTTTTGTTCAGCATCTTTAGTTCACCATTGAAATCAAACAGCTGGTCAAGCTCAGCAAGCAATTCATCATAATTCCTGAACTTGGTAAGATCTACGGACCTACCAAGGGCAGTGCCCTGTTTATGAACCTGAACCCAAGGAAGACATTTGCAAAAATGTCACTAACGCTGATTACCTAACTAGTTTGGAACCTTTTCTTAAATCTAGACATCAAACTCAATGAAAAATGGCGTCTCTTGTTGAGGTAGAACTCTTTTTTGAAACATGACTTGAGAGAAAGTATGTTGGAAGAGAAATGTTAGAACTTACAACCTTGGTGCAACTCCTTGTTGAGCTACTGTGAACTTTCCGCTCCCTATCTTTGAAAAGTTTATCCTCTTCATTGACAGCCGTTTCATCTTCCCCCAATTTAGAGCCATCATTTGTTTGCTCAAACCTCTGATCACACTCAGCTGTTGCATTGGGTTGATGAGATTGCATACCAATATGCAAGTTTTCTGTATCATCAGTTGTAGGAGGGTTGCTTATGAGGGGTATTCCAAAGAGTTTGCAGTTAACCTCTTTTGGTTTGAAAACCTCCGGTTGCTGGTGTATTGTTTGTGTGGGGGGCATTCTCAGGTAAGAAATAGCGTGATGGTTCCCCATCCAGCTCCCTGGCTGGTTCTCAAGTGTGAGGCCACCATACATAGAGTCCCCCCTTGCTTGGTAGGGACTATCAGAACCCTGACTGTGAGGTTTAATGCCGGAATCCATCAAAGTAAGTGATAGGCCCGAAGACCATGGCTTTCCCAGTAAACTTCCTCCTTCGGGATATTGTTTACGTCTCTTTGCCAAACTAATAGCAGCAGATGTTTGATCCTCTCCAGGGGGGTGTAAGGAGAAGCTACAAGAATTGATTTGTGTCCCAAAACCCGATAATAGATCTGTAAATGATGGTTCAGATCTCCCCATAAATGATCTGGAATGAATGTCGCCCTTTTCGTCATCCAGAGACGGTGGCACCCATGACAGTGGCTTTTCAAAGCAGTTTGAGTCATTACTCTCCGCACATGCGCCTCTCATGGTCGAAAGCTCTTGACCTTGCAAGACCCTGGAGAACCCACTTGCATGTGAGTGGTCTGCTGCACATAGCCTGGATGAACCTATATAGTCCATAAGAATGCATGGTAACATCTAATTAGCTGAATTCCAACAGCAATAGATGTCAAACATAGTAGATTAGCAGGGTAAAGTACCTTCTCGTGTTAGAACAGACGAATCAGGAGAAGAAGGCAAAACATTTAATCGAGGCCTTTTTGGTCTAGGGACAGGAAGTGGATTTAGTGCAGGAGGAGTGAGAGCTGGCTCTATGTTCCAAGGTGAAACTCGATCTGGCCTAGGAACAGAAGAAGTTTCATCCCAACGCACCTTGAACCATTAATGAATGCAGAATAAACTGTGTTTAGCATAAAAAATCACAAAATCACAGTAAATAGCAGATATAACAGCACACCAGAAGATACCACATTATATTACCTTGAGACATCTCCATTTTGATTCTAGCCACCTTTGGGGATCGCCATCTTCAATACCAACAATAGTTCCAGTAAACCTGCAAGATTCAGAAGTTACCCACCCGCATAACACAAATTTGGCAGCTAGTAAGGAATTTCACAAAACAAAAAAAATCTAGAAAACAAATACCTCTGCTCGGGAGCTTCTTCTCCTTCAAACCTCATTTTGAACCTCATCCCTATGGTGTAGTTGTTTTTAACAGACTCCATAAATTGGTCATACGGAATTATAAATTCAGCAGGACTTGTCCTGTAATACACACAAAATTACAGACTAAATACTTTATGTGGCTCCCTGCATACAAAAGAAATGGAGTATTTGGCCCATACCTTGGTTTGTAATATACTGTGAAGAGGGTTTTAGTCTGAATGGCATGCCAAGCCGTTGCAAGTACACCAAGATGCATGCTATGGCTGGATATAACAGATGATGGTGCATTGTTTTGATGTCTCATGGCACGTCTAACCCCAACACGAAGTTCCCCATTCTCACCTCTGAGATCGGGAATTTTTATACTATCAGATTTCTGGTCAAGCGGTTGATATAAAAGCTACAGATGATCAAAAGTCGTATTTAAAAAGTCAAAAGAAAACAATTACCCACCGCAAAAATATAAACGCATCCCCAGCGACAAGCCTTTTTGAACTAACAAATACACTCCAGCCGCTTTGTAGAAGGTGCCTCCGTGGTTGGCCTGCATTAGTTGGTAAGGTAAGCATCATAAGTATGAAGGAAAGAAGAGAACTATGTACGCCACAAGTGCAGGTCAAAGATAAGAAATCCATTTACTGACAGTCCAAAGGTTACACTTTAATACCATCAGACTATTCTTTTGGACAATAATGATGCGGTATTCTATTTCCATATTTACACTTGTTGCAGTTTTGCTATGTCCGAATTGAACTAATTGATTGTATCATAAATGTGTTTGATGTCACTGATAGTTATTCCTAATAAACACCAAAGGGAAGACACTGGAGTATCATTATGATCATAGTGTGGAATTGTACCCCGAAATATGTGTCTAAAGCGCCACTCATTTCCATGCAGATCCTTGGCCACCAACTCCTGTGTTGGAGGCTGCCGGGACATGTCCTACATCACCAGCCAATGATAGTGTTAGACACGGATCTCCCTCACGGATAAGATTCAGTCACAATACCTATACAACTTGGTCATTGAAATGAAAAAATCGTACTAACCAGTGGAGGGAGACATTCATCAGCATGTCGTCTTAGTACCGAAAATCCACCATGAGTGCTAGTATCTGACGCAGTAAGCGTCTTACAGAAAGAGTGTACATGAAAACGTGGTGGAGGAGGAGGCATAGATTCCCTCTTAGCCGCATTCTCATCGAGCTGTCATTAAACCACACCAATTGCCATTAAAAACTATAAACACCATTAAAATAAAATTAAAAATTATAAAAAAAACTGGATATCTGCCTTCAGGTGTGAATAAACTCACATCCAATTCTGGCATCAAAGTCACTTGCGCATAAACTTCATCAGTATCTGGCTCAGCCTTGACATGCAAAGGAGATGAAATTGAGTATTCTATATTACTTAAATCAGTTCAATGGCGCTTAAGAGCAAAGTCAGCAAACAGCTACAGTAGAAGGTATGAATTCACAAAAGTAGACAAATCCGATAGAAGTTCTTCCGGTAAAACCAACAGATCATTAGTAATTTTCAACCACTTACCTTCAATTTTACATTAAACACGCGACAGAGAATCTTCGAAGGAAGATTATACATAGGCATCTGCTGATCTGCTACTTGATTGGTTGAAGCCTCAACCTAGAGAAAGCTTCCCATTAAATTAGCAAAACAAAAAAAATCCAGGAACAGTGATGAACAGTGACTACTCGAAAAGCAAATCGAGCACAGAAACTTTATTTATAAAATACACAAACCAAAAGTGATAGAAGGAAAACAGGATAGAGTATCTCAGAGACACAAAGAGAAAAATGTAAGGAATCTGAGCTCATAAATGCTTTACACTGTTTTGAAACCAACCTGTTCAATATGGCCTTGCGGAAAGTAGAACACCAAGTCCCCCTCCCGCGGCACGGTCACCAGTGGCCCAGCACAAGCCTTCCATAGCTCCGTGTACAACGCCGTTTCTGCATCAACTAAATCTCACAGAACAACAAAACAAAACAAAAAAAAAACAGATGAAGCTGAGCTCACAGCGAAAAATCGCAACCAAACGCGAAAATAAACGCCGCTAGATTCACCTTTTCCGGCGAAAGGGCCGCCACGAGCTCCGCCATCATTCGGCTCCGTGTATCCTTTGAGCGAAGCCTCCGTAGTAGCCATTTCCGAGCACAAATCACGCAATCTAACAAACTCACAGATCTGTCATCCTCCGGACGCGCTTCCTCTGAACCGATTCTCCGCCGGAGAAAGCTCGGAATCACTTCAACCAAACGGAAATCTAGATTCAACCACTTTCTCTCTCTAGACTATCTCTCCTCTACTTCTCCTTCTTCTTCTTCTTCTCTCTCTCTATCAGCGATTTTTGTATGTCTCCAACGGGATGGGCTTTGTAGCGTTAGGACATGTGAGAGAAGAAAAAGGAGGCCCTTTCAAAGACCAAAGGGGTCAAACTGTAATAAAAAAAGGTTAACCACGGTTAGATTCTAACCCGGTCACTGGGAGTAGCCGGTACGATCTCCGGTGACCGGGAGTAGCCCGTGGACGGGAAGGCGATGGGGGGACAAACGGACAACTAATAAAGGCGCGGATTTAGCGCCGTTAATGCGCTGTCAGAATTCTATTGGCCTCCCACCTGACGCCGTTTGTCCATGCCGTTTTCTTTACCTCTGGATTGGCTTTCACGGAGAAAAGTGGGCCTGTCGTGTTAATAACGGGCAGGGTAGGGTGGGTTCCGGGTTTAGGTCATGACCCGCGCCCCGGTTTTCGGTTTTTACCATGGTTTACCTGGTTACTTGCCTCGGTAAATTTCGCATCTACCATGCATCAGATGCATGTTAACCTAATTTATTTTTATAAATTTTACTGTGCTTTTTTTAACATCCTTTCGTGAAGAAAACCATTGGAATCTTTTTTTAGAGCCATTTTTAAGTAATTCTTCTACTTTTCTGAAAATGTGTTCTCATTATTTAATTAGAACACACTCAAGTGTGTAGGTAATTTAGATTCAATACATTAAGAGGGTGTTTAATTTGCGGATGTGTTTAAAACCATTTGAAGTTCTGTCGCGTTAAAGTATAATTAGCGTATTTGAGAATATATTTTCCCTTATACATAATGACTTCAAAAGTCTAAAATGGACTCCAAAAGCATTATCTAACAAATTTAAAATTATTTACCTTTTACTTTTACTTAAATTATTTTTTAATGGATTTACTGTAATCTCAAGCATCCTCTAAATTCATTTCACAATTGATCTTTATATTTTGGATCGGGGCCAGCCCAATGGTGTGCCGAGGTGCACGGCCCAGATCCTTTTTTTTCGAGAACCTAGCATTTTTCATTTTTAATAGATATGTTGTATATTTTTTTAATAAAAATTTAAAAATTTAATTTTTTTAAGGTAGCTACAATGATATTTAATTATAAGATTATAATTTTTTATGTGTATTATTATAATATCAAGTATTGTTTTGAAAATAATTTACACTTCGTATAATTTAATTTGTTAGAGGTAAAGTCGTTTTTCCGTGAGCTTGAGTCGAAGTGAAATGGATCTGACTTAGCCAATGGTCCAACCTGAAAAAGAGGATCCACTCCACAAGTAATGGATGGAGGCACTAGGCTTATGAACAAAGATTTGTTTTCATGGTCATGACTCATGCTAGTTAAAAAGACACAATGTAATACCCCAAATTGAAATGGAATAACTTGGATATTGCTCTTAGGCTATGGGATATGGTGTTGACGGGAAGGAGAGGAAAAAAGTGACACATATGAGAGGGAAATGTAAGAAGAAATGAGTGTGGAGAGGTAAGAGGGAAAACGAAAAAAGTATATTGAGAAGGGCGCCAACGGGAAAAGCGGGGACTACAACCCCTTAGCTTTATCTTGCATCCCTCCACTAGGGGACAGTGTTCCCGTGCGAGAAAGGCGCCAAGTCAGCCTTTTTGTCGTCCCTTCCCGTCCCATACCCATAGTCTTATGGACTACTTATAGTAACAAGATGAATTTTCTTTCATAGAGTCTCTATCTAAAGTAAACGAGCTTGAGTTAAAATCTTTCTAGAATACGTAACTCACTTAGAAGTTCTTTTTGAGGAGTATTTATTTTTTTCATATAAAAAACTTGTTCTGTCTCAATTATTAATTAATTATACTAAACTACAGTAATTATTACTCCGTAATTGATATTCCCATTGAGGTGTTACAATGAATCCTTAAAAACTTTAAAGCTATAGGTACATGCCTTAGCTTGTGCCATAACATCCTCTCAGTAGCATTATACTCCCACTGAGAATTATGGGTTGGTTGAGCCCATTTAGATTGGAACAAAAATACCACATTAACTTTAAATAAGAAAATAAAATCATCAAAATGAGATGCTAATTAAACTTTTCTTCTTTTTTTTTCTACGATAAATTTCTTCACAGAAAATACAATAATGCATCAAATGTCTATAGAAATGGTGTTATTTCTGTTTAGACCATCTCTAATGATTCACACCAACACCAAACTCAAAATATAATAAATGAAAAATTTGCAGTAATTCATCTCCCGCTCATTACACCAAAATCAAAATAATATTCTCACAATACATTCTTTTTTCTTATTAGTTTTTATATATTGTAAATTAAAAATTACAGTAAATTATAAAAACTAGTTATCTAAAAAATAAATAATGTAACTTGAAAAAAATTCAAAAATATATTACAAAGTAATAAAATATGGAAGTAGATAATAATGGAGTACCCCAAATTACAATCCAAATGGCCATATTTGGGTTTCAATTAATGCAAAACCCATTTTGCAGTACTGTTGGAGGTTGTATAATTCGAAAACTGAATATATGTAATACTCCCTCCGTCCCGCTATATTCGTCCACTTTTGACTTTTTAAACTGTTCATCTAAGCACTTTGACTCATCAAATTCTCTCAATGTGTAAGCCTAAATATAGTCATGTGTGATCTTGTTTGATTTGTCTTAACATATAGATTATTAATATATAATTTCTATAATTTTTTAATATACAAATTACAAGATAAAATATATTTAAAAAGTGCATTAGATGATGTGTAAAAATGAAAGTGGACAAATACTCTGGAACGGAGGTAGTACTATTGAAGATGATCTTAGGGTGGACGGTATAAGTGCTGCAAATCTTATTTGGTACCAAAATTTGCTTATTTGACAACTTGGTAAAGAAGGCAACACCGCCCCCTCTAATTTGGTACCAAAAATTTTGGTAAGTAAGTCTAAGACTTTACCCAGCATACTGGAGCATATATCGCGGTACTTTTTTTCATTTTCATTCAAAAAAATAAAAACTTAATTCAAACAAAAGTTTTACTTTTTCATTCTATAGCTATTATGGTTAAGCAACCCAAATAATACCTATACAATGAAAAAGGTAAAAAAATTGTGTTGAATTAAGTTTTTAATTTTTTAAATGAAAATGTAAAAATAGTATCGTGATACTCCAGTATGTCCGATAAAGTCTTAGACTTCCTTACCAATTTTTTTGGGTACCAAATTAGGGGCGGTGTTACCTTCTTTACCAAATTGTCAGAATGCCAGATAAGTAAATTTTGGTACCAAACAAGATTTACCGCACCCATACGGTCCACCCTTATAGAAATCAGATTAAAGCCTAACAGAGTTATAAATATATATTTATACTTAAGCTATTTTTTAAAAAATAATTATTTCACAACAAGACAATGCTTCCCCCATTAAATTTTGCATTAAATGTCTCATGAAATTGTATGAGATTGTAATAATATTCAATTTAGAAGTATTTCATAGACTAATTGTTACTTGTTGAATCATGGCACTAATTAATCAAATAGAATAGCATTAGGCGGTTGTATATGTGAATTGTGGCCATATTGTATTGTCTTCTTTGAAACACTCATATATATAGTTTAGAGTGATATTAAATTATTAGGTTTAGAATGATATTAAATTATTCAAAGTTGATTTTTTTATTATGACGGTGCAAAGGTTGATTTAATGTAAACGTATGGCGACCATTATAATATGGCAACATTTACCTATTAGTCTATTACCCCCCACCCCCGAGTACTTTTAAAGTTGTAATACTTTTGCACAAATCAAATTAGTGGACTTAATATCTAAAAGTATGAAAATTTAGGGGCTGTTTGTTTCAGCCTCTTAATGGTTCAGATGTCTGAATGGTTCAGCACTTAATGATTCAGACTGTTTGTTTCAGCCTCTTAATGGTTCAGATGTCTGAATGGTTAAGAGATTTGCCTCTGAATGGTTAAGTATTATACAGAGTCTGAATGGTTAAGACCTCTTATCTGAATTGATCAGACATTTGCTTCTGAATAGTTAAACAATATACTAGCTCTTAATGGTTCAGACCTCTTACTGGTTCAGCACTTAATGGTTCAGACCTCTTACTGGTTCAGCACTTACCCATTCAGAAGTTGCCAAACAGCCCCTTAATAAATATATTGTCACACCCCATGAAATTTGATAAAAGTTTGGTGGGCCAACATAGCATAGGGGGACACGCACCGGTTCGCGCGCATTTGCGCGTGTGATAAGCCAACACAAACACAAGTTCATGAGGGTTTCATCCTAAAACTAATTAGCGATAGAAAAAGATATCATGAAACTTATATCTTACTATGTACTACCTCCGTCCCGTGAAACATTTCCCCTTTCTTTTTTTATCCGTCCCACAAAACACTTCTCATTTCTATTAAAAAGTCACTTTTACCCCTTAATTTTTCATACCCTAACTATCACATCATACCTTTTTACTAATAATCTATCCATCAAATCATACTTTTACCCATCACATCAAAGGACATTTTTGGAAATTCAATACCAAAATACACTCCCTTAAATCCCTCCTAAAAAGCAAATGTCCCATGTTTCACGGGACGGAGGTAGTAGTATTCTTTTTGCTCTTTTTCCGATGTGTGAGAGAACTTCAGTCTGTATATGTTTTTTTATCGCATAAATAAATCTATTCTTTTGAACGAAATAGCAAATTAACCTGCAAAACATCTCTAGTAATATTGTAGCCAATCAACAAAATGGGGAGGGGGCAGAGGGTGCTGTGGTGGGGTGGACATGTTGGGGGGCAGGGAGGTAGGGTTTAGGTGGGGTTAGGAGGGTAAAAATCATAAACTTTACGAACGGAACACCGTAGAGGCCCTTAATCATAATATCACTCTAAGTATTAAGGTCAAAAGATTCTTACCCTTTCCAATATGGTCTTATATTTCATATTATTATCTTCCTAAGTGTCTATATCTGGAACTATTTCATAGTAGGTCATTTCTACATTACACGTTGGAAAAAATATTCTCTATTTATAAAAAACATGAAGATGAGACAAAAGATAGAGTTATTGTCACTTCTGTTTATTTGGTATTTGCCTAAATTACCATAGATATGTTACTGAGGATGTTGCTAAAGAGAAATTTGGACTAAATGTAAATTTGTATAATTACAAACAAACGATGGATAGTAATTAAGAATAATACTAACCAAAAAAAGTTGAAAACTTACAAAACGGACTAAAATGTCACTCGATTTCAAATCTAAGAAAAATAAATAGTACTGGAAACAATTTGTCAAAAACCTCATTAACCATTAGTGTTGTGGGTATAATTTAAAGCATTTCTAAAACATGCCGAGAGTAGGTTTAATTAATGTAAGTTATGCAATTATTTTATGGACTAGGTCTATCTTTTGACCGTGTAATTTGGTGCTCATGGAACATGAACAATGGTGAGGCAAAAATAGAATGTCACATGTTAATGTGGCAGATTTCAATCAATAAAAAAATGTTTAGTCAGCAAGTAAGTGGCAAACTCTGTCGTGGCAAGTCATTGTTTTTTTAGAGTGTCATCCCACATAGGAAGTTTGCGAGTAAAATAATCGGTATATAAGCTCTTGAGTTGAACTAACTAATTGTTTGGATTTAATTTTTTAATGTGGTTCAACCCAAGTGTCTTATTACCCAATCCAGTATTCCATACCCCATCCTAAATTCTATCATGGTATATTGGAGCAGGTTTTGGCTCACCTCATTTGTCAAGGTGTCTGTCGAGACGTTCATTCCTAGCGGCCCATTAGTCTTCAGCCCAGTTGTCCGTATGAAATATGTACCCAACGGCATGTGGCCCGTTTAACACGATTGCTCGTCTGGAAGTTCATACCCAGCAGCTCGTGGTCCTTTAGGTGTTGGCGCTCAAAAAAAAATCAAGGAAATGAGAGTTCATTTGCAAGTGGTCAATCGGTTAGATTCAAAATGACCCGGTCGTTCCACTTGAGGGGAGTGTTAGAGTGTGCGTCATCTCACATCGGAAGTCCAAGAGTAAAATAATCGGTATATAAGCTCTTGAGTTGAACTACCTAATTGATTGGATTCAATCTTTTAATGTGATTCAACCCAAGTGTCTTATTACCCAATCCAGTATTTCATACCTCATCCTAAATTCTATCAATTTTTATCATTTTTTACACTTTTTTTGATGTGTTTTAATTATTAAAAATTATTTTTTTCAATTTATTTTATCATAAATACAATTCTAATTTAGTACAAAAAATGATTTATTTTCATCAAAAACAAGGATATGGAATGCCACACTCAAGACATGGAGTGCATGGCAACATGAAGATGACATGCAATTAAGTCATACTCCCTCCGTCCCGTTATATTCGTTTACTTTTGACTTTTGAAACTGTTCATCTAAGCATTTTGACTCATCAAATTCTCTCAATGTGTAAGCCTAAATATAGTCATGTGTGATCTTGTTAGATTTGTCTTAACATATAGATTATTAATATATAATTTCTATAATTTTTTAATATACAAATTTCAAGATAAAATATATTAAAGAAGTGCATTGGATGGTGTGTAAAAATGAAAGTGGACAAATACTCTGAGACAGAGGTAGTACCTTCCTAACGCACCTCACAAATCTAGTTCCATACATTCTCCACGACAACATATTATATGGTAGAGCTGAATGCCTGAATATATCGTATATTATGGTAATTTTGTAATTAAAAATATTTCAAAATGAACATTATTTTATCTCGGAATAAACACTACGCTGAGCAAGCTTGAAATGAACACCACGTTATTTCAGAATGAATAATACGTTGAAGCTTATTCGGCACATGCACTCTCAAGCTTTTTCGTCACAAAATTTCTGTCTCTCTCCCTTTAGCAGACTTAGGGGCTGTTTGTTTCAGCCTCTTAATGGTTCAGATGTCTGAATGGTTCAGCACTTAATGGTTCAGACTGTTTGTTTCGTGAGCAGATGTGTGAATGGTTTAGACATTTGCCTCTGAATGGTTAAGTATTATACAGAGTCTGAATGGTTAAAACATCTTATCTGAATTGATCAGACATTTGCCTCTGAATAGTTAAGCAATATACTAGCTCTTAATGGTTCAGACCTCTTACTGCTTCAGCACTTAATGGTTCAGACCTCTTACTGGTTCAGCACTTACCTATTCAGAAGTTGCCAAACAGCCCCTTACTCATGAAGGTGTTATCTTCTTTAGCGGTTTTAGGCTCTTGTTTCCAAACTTCTACTCATGACACGAGTTTAGCTTGAGAATAATTTTTACTCTTATGTAATTATCAGTTTTATTAAGCGTAACTACTGAGTATATAAAATAGTGAAATTTGCACTAAATAGGACTAAAACATAATGACTTTCCTAATGTAGGACTTAAACTTTTTTATTCCCTAAATAGGACTTAATAATGACCTTGTGGAAGGAATAATGTCCAGTAATGATGGACATTTAGTTGAATAATGACTACTTGATAATGACCAAAGGTCCTACATTGGGAAATAAAAACATATGGTCCTATATTGGGAAAGTCATTAATTATGTTTTAATCATATTTAGGTAAATTTCTCTATAAAATACCAACTTAGTAGAACTTATGTGTCAATCAAGTAAAAAAACAAACCTACTGTACTCCTCAGTCATCTTTGGTCCGCCACTGACGTACGAGTTAATTATGATGTATATAGTGTATATATACGGAGTAGGGAAAAACAATGAAATAGCACCATTTATACATTTTAATACCTATTTAGCAGTGCTAATTAATCTAGTGTTTTCCGCCATTTTGTAGGCAGTGAAATCCCGGTTTTGTCCCTGAGGTTTTAAACTGTGAAGACTTTGGTTTAAGGTGGCAGTGGACGTTCCGCTTCTTGAGGTCGGGTAATCAGGCGGAGGATTTGCAATTATACCCTGCTGCTGCATGCTTCCCGGTTTTTGAGGCCGGATAATCAGCCACTTGATTCGCACTTCCCAAGTATTAGAATATAGAGTCATGAAGACTTCGGATGTTTCGAATCCAGAAAGAAATACTCCGATTAGAAGACGCAGTGTGAGGATTGCGATGGCGAAAGAGGAAGAGTTGCGCAACGCAGAGCAAATGTTGTCAGAGGATGAAGCGCTTGATGAAATTCCGTTAATCAAGAGGATGGAAAAGGTTCAGGTTAGATGTGTTAAAGCGTTATGCAATTTTAATTTGAAAAAGAGTGCAATTTGGTATTATGCTTGGCTGTGTTAGGCCTACAAAGTTGTTGATGTTGCATTTTGTTTTTTATGTAATTTTTGTGGTTTTGTGGCAGTGTGAAATGCAATGGGTCATTTTTTGGTTTTTAATTTTTGTTGGTTGGTAGTGAGATTGGTAGATGGAGGGGTTTTGGTTATTGTGATTTGGTGTTTGGGGGGTTTTTTTGGTTTGTAATTTGGGTGAACTTTGATGTTTTCTGGCATTGTGCTAGGGATTGGTATTCGGCTGTGTGTAGTCGCTATGTGTACTTGTTTATGTGTTTTCATGAATGAGGTTTTTTTTGGAAACATTGATGAGGAAGTGTGTGTTCTTGTTTTGTCATGTCGATGTGAGTGGCAGTATGTGGTGTGATTTTGTATGTTGTTGAGTTTTGTACGGTTGTCTGGGTTTTTTTTGTGGCTTGTTGTGGAAGTGTTGGTGGTGCTACCTTAGGGTTGTGAATGAGGTAGTGTGGTGTTTTTGTACATGTGGCAGTGGGAGTGTTTTAAGCTGAAGACATTGCATTGAAGCTCTAGGCTAACTTTTCATTTCTGTGAAGGTTTTTACATAATATTAAATTCTCACTGTATGGGGCATTTAAAATGTGGATGGGGTAGGTTTTTTTTGGATTCATGGGATTACTGACTGACTTCCTTTTTTAAATGGATGGTGGAGTTGTCGATTAATAGTTGGCAGTGGGGGCGGTTTTCTTTTTGTTTTTTTTGTTTTGGATAGATCAATTGGGTCGTTGGGCATTCGGTGTTTTTTTGGTCATATAGACATATCAACACCATATCCGTTTTTGCTTAAATCCTTGTGTGTCGTCCATTGACAATTGGTGTTTGTTTCTTTGTGTTCTGCTTACGAGTTAATTCTGCATTGAGTAGGAAGCACAGAGGTTGGAGAGAGACAGCCTGGTCGATGGAAGGATAAATACATACTGCAATGTGAATGAAGTTGCTAGACAGATCAGGGCAAAGCTGACTGAAGAGGAGTTGGGCAGATTTAGGACTTCGGCATTCGGGATGATTTTAGATGTTCTGGATTGTCCTTGGATCAGTGGGCAATTGCTCATCTTTTTGGTCGGGAACTGTGTGCGGTCTGCTGATGAAAATGGAAGTAAGGATAGGTTGAAGTTCAGGATTCTTGGTCATGAGGTTGTTTTGACGAAGGCCCAATTTCATCTGATCACCGGGTTAAAAATGGGCGGACGGAGGGTGATAGTGGATAATAGTGTGGGTGGTAGGTTTGCGGCGCGGTATTTTCCGTCATGTAAATCAGTCAAGCGAAGAGCGATCAGTAATGCTTTCTTAAAATTTAAGCGTGATGCAGAGCGGACACTGCCAAGTGACGCAGTGAAGATGGCGTTGATTTATGCTTTGGCAAACGTGTTTCTAGGTAACCAGCCTTCGGTTAATTTGCCGATGCATTATTTGAGCTTGGTTGATGACCTGGATGAGTTTAATACCTACCCTTGGGGGGATGACGTGTGGTCGGAGTTAGTCGATCATGTGTATAGGTGCGCTTTATTTATTGAGAAAGGCGGAAGCACCCGGCCTACCTTTGGAGGATACATGTTTGCATTGCAAATTTGGGCTTTTGAGACATTTCCATCTCTGGCGGCGGAGGGGATGTGTGTGCTAGATCCTGAGCGGGTGAATTTGATTCCCCGGTGTCTGCGGTGGAAGGTTTGCGGGAAGTTTAACTCTTCGAAAGTCTCCGACGCACTTTTCAAATTTGGGAAGGTTAGGTGTTTTGTGGTGGTTTTTTTTCTTTATTTGTACTGAATCATGGTTAGTATTAATGTTTTGTTTTAAATTGCAGCTTATAGTTAATGATGTGGAGCCAACGGATTCAGAGTTGTTGTTGGGCAGTGTGAAAGAGCTGTTTAAGGGGAAAGGCACATCTGCAGTGAAGGCCAGGAAGAAGTTGTCACTTAGCATTTCAAAGCGTTTTCGAAAGGTTAAGGAAAGGCAGATGAATATACGCGATGCGTTTGTTAGGCAGAAGACTGCGGGGGAGGCATGTGGAAGTGTGTTGAAGCGTAAAGGGAAGACGGTGTGTGTGGAAAATAAGGATAGTGAGCAGTTGGATATGGTGAAGGAAATCAAGAAGATAAAGGAAAAACAGGATGCGCAGGACAAGAAACTGGATGAAATCTTGGGCATTCTTC
>OOIL02003368.1:802844-851785 GCA_900332095.2 Cuscuta campestris
TTTTTTTTGATATCATGATTTTGGCCTTATGATTGTATGGAATAGCAGGGTCCTATGGTTTCTTGCGAAGGGATTGTTGGGCAGGATGCAATTCAGGGAGGGTGCAAGAGAAGTGTTAGTGGTGATGATACTGCCAAGAGAACTGGTTACACTACAATGCCAAAAGAGGTGCATGTACCAGTGGATGTTGAGTCCGCATTTGGGGTTAGATTTCTGTGTTCATATTTCTGGGAATGGACTAATAATTGATCTGTCCAGTGATTTAGTTTTTTTCCAAGATGTTTTTGGGTCACTAACATTTCCCTTTGGTGTGATTTTATATGTGACGTTGATTGTGTACAGGGGTCGAGCGGTTCGAACAAAGGGAATCTTGGGCAGCACATCGATGGTGCCAAGCGTAAACGTAGCTTGGATGACGATGATTTTGAAAGATTTTTTACTAGCAGCCGGGTGGGAAGTGGGGAGCATGGAGTGAATGGTGCTCGAGATGCTTTGGTGGTTAGTGTGTTTGCAATATTAATAGTGGGAATGTTTACTTGTCTATTTAGGATGATGAATTCCATTACTTGGCAGAATGATGTTATGGCATTGTGTAGTGTCCTATATGGTGTTTTTTATCCTGTTACGGGTGTGGTTCTATTGTTTGTTCAGGTGTTTTCCAAAGGTTCAGATTCCATTACTGCATGTGTTGAGATTGATCGGCCCAAAAGGGTTCACAAGAATCCGGAGAGATATACTCCCACAGAAGTCGAGCATGATAAGGAAAAGCGGAAACTGGAGAGGATGGAGCGTGCTAAGCAACATATGGAACGTGTTAGGTTGGAGGTATGCCATGGGCCCTTTTCAAAAGATCCAATGGCGATGCCTGCGGATGTGGAAATACAAAAGGTGAGAGAGTTTTTGAATGAAGAACTGCTGAAAAGGCATGGAAGGGGGAACAGGACATGTCGGTATACAAGTAAGGAGGAGAACTTGACGAAAAGTCCGATTGTCCTTGATGGTTTTAAAGTGGAGAACAAAACATGGGTCTATGAATTGTTTACAAACACAGAGTGGTTGCGCAGCACGGTATGATTTAAATTTTGTTTTTTTATGGTTGTTTGTTCTGAGAACGTATGTGAAATAGTCTGTTGGGGGGGGGTGTGGTTCGTTTTAATGTCAGGGGCATTGGGGGGGGTTGTAGAATTTTGGACCCTTCCAATGACAAGACATGTGGGTTTGGGTTTTTTTTTGGAGTGCTGAATTTTGTGCGGTGTGTTTTTATACAGCATGTTGAAATAGCAATGCATTTCCTGGAAGTGAAAGGTAGGCAGTATAACCTCTTGCAGATGTACACAACTACAACCCCCATACTTCTTGCAAGGGTTTGTGTAATCATCAACAAAAGGTAAATGTTGGCAAGGCCAAAAAGGAGGAAGTTGTCAATAATCGGAATCTAAGCAGTGAGGTGCTGGGGTTGGCACGAGAATATTCTAGGCCATGGTCTGAGTGTGATTTTGTGTATATGCCCCTAAATACGAGTGACCACTGGATTTTGCTTGTCCTAGAGGTTGAAGGGAGGACAATACGGGTATACGATTCAAAAGGAAGGAAGGGAAAGAGTTCCCGGGCATTGAACGAATACGTGGAATGTATGACAGAGTTGCTGCCTGTCCTGCTTGATTTGTTGAGTGTATATGATGAGCACTCCGATGGCCCAATGGGGAAAAAGAAGTTCAATATCAAGGTCGTTGATGAGTGTCCGCAACAAGATGACGGGTATGTGGTACATTTAATTTGTAACATATCGTCTGAAGTTGCATTTCAAATTCATTGAAACTAGCCGGATGATCAATGATATTAAGAATGGTGTTTTAAACTGCAGGTGTAACTGTGGGATGTTTATGTTGAAGCTTGCAGAATATCTAATGATGGATAGAGAAATTTCTGAAGTTCATGCACGCGACATGGTATACAGTAATGAGCTGAAAGAGAAGGCCGAAGACAAATAGGATTATCGTGTGAAATTATTTGGAATAATTCTGCATGGTGTGGACAGTTTTTTGGTTTGGGATGGGGGCAATTTGTGGTATGTGGTGCATCCGCATTTGAAGTGTGATGTTGTTTTTTGTTGAATGGTTGGTACAGTATTTGTGTCGTTTAGATTAGTTGTTTTTTCATCTTTTAATATTTAGTTAGTCAGATATTGTGATGTGTAGTCCTTGTTATAGACTACGAACGGTTGGTGTTTGTGTGTGGTTGTTACTTTAGTTTTGGTATTGTGTGATTGCAGTATTGGTTATTAGTGATTTGTTCATGTTTATCGTTTGGTTTGTTGGTCCATTATTGTTCCTTATTGAAGTGTTGGTTGATTGGTAATGTTAGATCAGGTTACACTATCTTTTGTGTTGCTTGGAGAATGATATGTGTGAGAAGCTTTCCCCGTGTAGACTGGGCAGTGTGGGGAGTGTTGCACTTCGTTTTTTGTAATTGTGCTTGGGCAGTTTGTTGTATAGTTTCATGATTCTGTTTGTGTTTGTTGTTTTGGCCCGATATATATGTGGGGTACGTAAGGAATGTATTCAACCCCCGCTGGATATGTCTTGGTATTAGCATGTCAAGTTTGATTTTTTGATGTGGATGTTTTCTGTACCGTGTTCTCCTAGACATCGGGTTGGGTATTTAAGGCAGTATATGGCTTTGGCTCCTTTGCTGGCAATGTGTTGCATGGTAGGTTTGTGAGCTGTGTATTCACTGCCATTGTTTGATTGTGGTGTTTTTTGGCAGTAGGAGTTATTGGAATGGGATAACGGCAGTGTATGTTTGCTACTCGTGAGGTCGCGTATCATTGTTTGTTTGGAAGTACATGAAAATGTGGCTTTTTTTCCCTGCTTATATTGTTTGGCAGTATACATTTTCATGTTTTTCAACCGTGATTTTGGCGGGGTTTTGTTTTCTAGCTTTTTTAGGATGTGTGTGTGTTGTGTTAAGTGTGTGTTGTGTTGAGTGGTGATATGTGTGTGTTGTGTTGAGTGTTTTTTTAGACTTCCCCCGTAGAGGGTATTGTATGAGGCATGTGTTTTCACTGCCATTGTGTGATTGTGGGTTTTTTGGCAGTATGATTGAATGGAATGGGCTAACGGCAAAGTTTGATTGTAAGTACAGGGCAATGTGTTTGTTTGGCTGCCGTTATTGGTTGATTTGGGATACACAGCCAGCATTATGACATTGTAGTAGGTTTTTCAGTATTCATTTTCAGGTTTAGAGAATTAAAACACAATGGCGCCAAGAAAATTATTTGTCTACTCAATCATGGTATTTTAAAGAAAGTGTTATTTATCTTATGGCTAGTGGAAGGAAATTTGACATTCAACGCATTCATGCAAAAAAAATACAGCAATTGTCATGTTGGTATTGGGTTTTTGCATGTTTTTATGTTGTGTCCCATCTTCAAGCACCTGGTGCACTTCTGTTTTTTCCGACCTTTGCCCATGTGGAATTCACCAACAGATGGCAGCCTCCGTTTCTTTGGCCTCCCAGGTGGGCGTTTGTTGCATGATGGGGGCTTGCAAACAAGGGCTTTGACAGCCGGCGGGATGTACCAGGTAGATTGGTCGCCTAATGGGTGCAGAATACCGCTGTAGGTGGCTACCAATGATTCGCGTTTGTAGTAAGTTGAGATGAAATTGTAACATGACAGTCCTGGACGAGATCCAATCGCTGCTACGGCATGGACACATACAAACTGGTCCAATTGAAAATCACCGCATGTACACGACTTGTCTCTGAGGTTAACAACGAAAGTCCGGGACCACCTGTCAACAACCTCAAACTCGTATTGGGAAGCTGGCTTAACTTGTTGAAATAAGGATTGTTAACAGTGAAACGTTACATGAAATGAAACTGTATCAGTTTTTTTTTAAATGCGTATAGTGTTTAGGTGGTTTTGGAAGGAATACCTTCATCCTGAATGCATCACGTTGTAGTGAAATTAGGCCCGACTCGAGCTTCCTTGGTAGAATGGTTGTGGTAGATGATGCTGTTTCAAACCGTTCATGAAACCATTTCTGCATCCTTTCGCGAATGAAATCGACTAGCTTGCAAACGGGGTATTCGCGGGCCGAGTTGTTGACATTGTTCATTGATTCTGCAGCGTTTGAAGTCATTACGGAGTACCGGTATGGCCCGCTCTTACAACGTGCCCATCGCGTCTGACCTATTTTGGATAAGTATGCACGTATTCTATGGTCTTGTCCATCCAGCATTTGAAGATAATCCTCGCACTCTGCCTCAGTAGCTGCACGTGATGCTTTCCTAAACTTCCAGGACAGGTCTTCTTTAGGACCTTTGAATTTGACACGCAGGTTTCGGGCAATGTGTTCTGTACAGAAACCATGACCTACATTCGGGAATACGTTCTGAACTGCATGAATGATACCCTCGTGGCGGTCAGACACAATATACATATCATGCCTTGTGGTCAGTGTGGTTTTTAAATGAGTAAGAAACCACAACCAAGAGTCCTTGTCTTCTGCATCACAAACACCAAAGGCGATGGGGACAAGCTGTTTATTGGCATCCTGGCAGCAAGCAGTAAGTAGTGTTCCTTTGTAATAGGATTTCATGAATGTCCCATCAATAACGAGAACTGGGGCACAATGATTCCAGGCTTGTTTCCACGGGGCTAAAGAGAAGAACAAATATTTGAATCTCTGGTCGTCAGTCATAGACAAGTGAATGGAGGAGCCTGGGTTCTTTGTCTCCAACATATAACATAGAGATGGTAGTAATTGGTAGGAATCTTCGTCCGAGCCATACAACTTGTTCAATGCCCTCTGTTTCACGAGTAGTGCTTTCCTATATGACATCGCAATGCCAAACTCCCTTCGCATGTCGTCGCGTATGTCATTGGGGGGGTATTGTTTTCAGGTTGCGTCGACATACCGATGGAGGACAAGATCGGCCAAGAATGCTGACGTTGCTTGTCTGTGATCACCTTCCCGGAAATCAACAGGGCACGAATGATATTGATCAAACCTGCTGAAAAAAAAAATCATATGACCGTTGGGAATCGTGATTTTACAGCGAATTGTGGTGTCTAGAGATAGCATTATAGGAATGTGATGTTCTGCATTTTAATAATAATGATGTTTTATAAGTTAGTAGTGCCAGAGTGTGTACTCTGATTTGTGATTTGACTGATATTTTTTGAAAAGCAGTGGATGTTATGGCAGTGTTGTTGTCACATTGAGGCTATGGGGTTTACCCCACTTGCTAATTTGTGCTGTGTATGTGAATAGGTTTAAAAAATGAACTACACGCATGTGATAACATGAAATGATATGGAAGTGATAGTGCACAAATGTGTGGGGGACACTGCCGAAAGATGTTGGTTGCAAAGGCTGTAATTGGTGTGCAGAATTGGAATACAAGCATGCGTAAACTGGTTTTCATATTTAAGTGAATGGAAATAGTGGGTCTGTTTATTATGTTAACATCCAAACATCTTTTAAGAAAAATAGTATTTACCTTCGTATCTGAAATAAGGGAGAGTTGTCTAGACGAACGGCACGAACTGCCCATGGACACCGGTGGTCAACGCAAACAACGTACAGCAATGTCCTATTTGACCTCTTTGTCTTGTACTGAAAATTATTAGACACCGCATACATTCTGAGATGATGGCACAAGTCTTCCTTGGACTTGTAAATGCTGTCAATTTGAAGAGTGGTTGGGTGATAATGTGAAATAACGTCCACCGAATTTGAGGGGAGTCTCCTCCGTTTAGTTCGGTTGGTTCGCTTGGAATAGTTTGAGGGATCAGAATTGGCATTTGAGAATTCATTTNAAAATTAACTCGTTTGGCATTGTTGTGTCATAAGAATTAGTGGAATTGTAACCAGAAAAATCTGATCTTTACCATCTAGAAGGAGCACTGCCTAATTAAATTTGCTTAACGAGAAGCAGGATTAACAATAGCTAAACAATAGATATAAGCAAATTCAGAATGATCCTGACTGACCGGGGTGGGCTATGAGCTGTGAAAGCTTCAGCCGGGCCTCTGCGGAATTCAATTCCAAAGGTGCGATAATCCTGGGATTTGGAATGGTGAAGCCTATTGTGGTACAACCGGCGAAGAAGCAGCCTGCGATCCACTCGTTTTGGGGGGGGGGAATATTGAGGACCATCGTTGGAGCGCGTTATAATCGGAGATGGGATGTAACGGAAGGTGATTAACTCCCTCCTGAAATTGCGCAAGTGAAGGGGAAATGCGGGAAAGTGGAACCCATCAACAACCGCATGTGGAAGATAAAGAACGCAGGGTTAATTTAGGAATATTAGATATATGAAAACCGATGGAGGTGCTAGAAATGTAGAAAATGGAATGGGAGTTCTATATATGTATTTTGTAATACTTGAAGGTGCTATAAGGGATGATTTCTATACGGAGTATGTTAGAAAATAATACTCCTTCCGTTCCACAAAACCCTTCCCCTTTCGTTTTTTTTGAATTCCCTAAAACACTTCCATTTTCTATTAAAAAAGAGTAAATTCTATAATTGGTCCTTTATAACAGGGTGGTTTCCATATTTAGTCCTCTATTATCAAATATTACCCTCGTAGTCCTTTTTTTAAGGGTGCCTTTTCACAAATGGTCCTTTTTTGATCTTCTGGCATGTTGATATTAATTTAAAGGCTAAAAATATAATTTGACGTCAACATTATGTTTAGTGACATATTCTGATATTGGTTAAGCGGATAACATAAAAATAATGACTATGATTGTGGGCTAGGATTCCGACGAAAGACCACATTTTTAGACTATGGTTGTAGTAGAAAACGACTGTAATTCACAAACGATGGAAACGGAATAGCCTTTGGAATTGTGTATGACAAAAAAAATATATTATCATTGCGAAATTACACTTTTAGCCCTCAAATTAACCCCAACATGATAGAAGATCAAAAAAAGGACTATTTGTGGAAAGATACACATAAAAGGACCACTGGTGTAATATCTGATAATAGAGGACTAAACAAGGAAACCCTCCTGTTATAAAGGACCAATTATGGAATTTACTCATTAAAAAAACCACTTTTACCCTTACTTTTTCATACCCTACCTATCACATCATACTTTTTCTCTAATAACCAAACTATCATATCTTACTTTTACCCATCACATTAAGGGTAAAATTGGAAAGTCAACCAAAATTACACTTTTCTTATTTTTGCATAAAGTCAAAAGTGGAAGGGCTTAAAGGAACGAAGAGAGTAATAATAGTATTAGTTATTGTAGTGTTTGATTATAAGTCAACTTCCTATTCTTATTTAAGGTAGATGTTGTATTTTAGTTAGTCTTCATTCTCTATTTCTAGTTGTGTTAAGAGTCTCTTCTATATATATTCTATCATGTACTTCATAATTCAATGAGCAATATTGTTATTCCAATATTTCAACATGGTATCAGAGTCATCGCTCTTGGTGACCTAAAAGAGTTCTTTGCTTCCATCGCCGGCGCCAGTAAATTCGGCGACGAAAACTCCACCCTATTCACCCCTATTTTCTTTTCCTTCTTTTATCCTCAAATCAACTTCCATTCGAAAAAAAAGAAAAAAAAATCTTGGTGAAATCGCACACAAAAAAAAACCATCAAAAGAGGAACTTCTCTCTTGTCCTCTCCATGGTTTTTCAAAAAAAAAAACTCAACTCCTCACAAACTCTCTCAACTCATCCTATCTTCTCAAAAAAAAGAAAAAAAAACTCATTGTTGTTTCTCTCCAATTCACCATATCAAAATCTCGGACCCAAATCTTTCTTCCATCACCAATTCTTAAGCCACTTTTTTCTCTCTCAAATCACTCATTCTAATCATCAACCTCCCTTCTCTTTCTCTTTTGTTGAAACCAATAAAAATCCAAAAAAATAACACAAAAGTGAAGCCAAGAAGGGAAGTAGTGAAAGAGGAAAGAATATCTCTACACCCCTTCAAGAGAGAAATAGGGCATTGCCCGGATCCAAGAAAAAGACAAAAAATGTCAAAGATCTTCAGTCAAACAGGCACCTCCAGTAGCTTTCTCTATTCTTCTTCGACGTCAACAGCTACAAGCGCACGTCAACCTTCTATCTTCTTCTTCGACGTCAACAACTACCAGTGCACGTCAATTTCTCTCTTTCAACGATGTCTGCAGCCACTAGTGCAGGTCAGACTTCTCTCTTCTCAAAGTTTCCAGTTTCCAGCTAGTGTCCAAACTTCCTCTTGCTTCAGCTAGAGTTCAGCTTGAGGGGTGATGTTAGACAATAATAATAATAGTATTAGTTATTGTAGTGTTTGATTATAAGTCAACTTTCTATTTCTATTTAAGGTAGATGTTGTATTTTAGTTAGTCTTCATTCTCTATTCCTAGTTGTGTTAGGAGTTTCATCTATATATACTCTATCATGTGCTTCATAATTCAATAAGCAATATTATTATTTTAATATTTCAACAAACAAGAAGGTTTTTTTTCTTTCATACAAATTAAATTTACAAATAGTTATGATCTGCGACATTGAAACTAGTGTTACTCAATTATAGCATTTTTGTTTGGAAAATGCTAAAAACCCCCACCATTGCTACCAACCATGCCCCCCTACATAAACATGTGGTAGGGAGGCAAGAAAATTAAAATTAGAGGGTGGGTGGAGAATGGGTAGAGATAAATATGTGGTGGAGAAGTGAGTGGAGATAATGTTGGTAACAAGAGCGGGGAGTAGATCTGGCAAAAAGTGACCCGACCTGTTTTTGACCCGAAACCCGACCTGAAAATACTGGGTTTTGAACAAAAGTTTTGATGACCGATCCCGAAGTTGACCGAACCCGAAATGACCCGCTAAAAATGGGTCAAACCCGACCTGACCGACCCGCTAAAGTAAGAAGTTTTCAAAATTATACACTTTTTTACTTGTTTTTAGTGTATAAATTTATATTTTCAGACAAAATTTTAATGCTATTGCTACTTTTTTCCAAAACTTAAACATTTTTAAATTCCTTATATTGATTTATATATCTAAAAACTCCTCTAGAGTTTAAAATAATATAATTTTATAGATTTAGTACTTTTTTTGATATTTTAAATTTATTTAATAGAAAATGTAAGTGTTAATGTGAATTTAATAATTAAAAAAACCAAAGTCATAACCCGTTGGGTCGACCCGAACCCAATGACACTGGGTCATGAATATACAGTTCTCAACCCGAACCCAAATTAACCCGAACCCGAAATAACCCGAACTTGAAGTGACCGAACCCGAACCCGACTTGACCGATTTGCCAGCTCTAGTGGGGAGTGTGTAGCACGGTCCTTTTTGTTTTTAGTATGTTGAATCTAATGACGTATTTGTGCAATAGAGAGTTGAGGGGCCTCCCAATGTTTTTGTTGGGCAAAAAGCTAAACGTGAATCCTATTTTAATTGTCTACTAGGAGAGAGGGTGGTCAAAAAAGTAAAAACGGTGGAATCTCTGTCCGTTAAAGGTTTAACAGAGCTAGCCGAGGCAAGTTGGAGTTAACTCAAGGAACTGAGGTAAAGAGTTTGGTCTACCGTGAGCCGCGGGTGCAAAGTTTGAAGTGTTTGACGTGAAAAACGGTTCTTACTGTTAAGTTATCAACTCAATTCAACTCAATCAAAAGATCAGACCTCTGATTAGATGCCCAAGAAAGTTTTTATAGTCTAACACGCCCCTCACCGCATCACGTGCAGTAATGCAGGCAAAATTTGTGTTTGCTCGAGCCTTACGTGTGAACATTAAGTTTTTCTATACTAGGTGACAATGAAATTTGAACTCGGGATCTCTTAGTCAATAAGATTTTGATATCATGTTAAGGAACCAATTAATTCAACCAAAAAATCAAAGTTATGGTTATAGGAACAATAAAAGTTTTATATAGTTTAACACCTACTACTGCCCAGACATTCATTGGAAGAGTGTAAGATTGGGATTTTGATGAAAAGAGAGATTGAGGACCTCATTCAGAGGGATCACCTTAAATACTTTTTCCCGTAAGAATGGACCTTAGTGAAAGAAATAAGAGCAGTACATTTTTTGTTTGTCATGGTGCATTTTACAAAGCAGGTAGTTCATCATGGTGCATTTTACAAAGTTCGATTTAATAACGAACTTGCCATCTCTTTCTATATTTTATAAATGTGAAAGAGGGTTAGGTACCCCTTAATTTTATATATTTTTTCCATCCAAAAAATGTGTACATTATGCTTTGGATGTTGTACACTATTTTTTTAGTCCCAACTTTTCCATTACACCCTTACTAGGATGCTTCATTGGGAATTCATGTCACATTTATATTTTCAAATTGCTACTAAATACTCCATAAGTGATATTGATTAAATACTTTTAAATTTCTTTTTTATCTACGATGTCGATAATCTGCTTTGACTCCTTTGAGGTATGTGAAATCTTTTATTATCACTTTCTTTGTCATTTGTTTTTATTTAAACAATTTTTTCATGTTTTAAAATCACCAAATGGTAGTATTTAAGGCAGAACAATCACACATGTATTTTTTTAATTTATTAGGTACAACTCAAGAATTTGATAGACCATTCTATTGCTAATCACTAAACAATCCGAACAATATTCTTTAGGCAATTGTAATTCAATTCATCAATTTTTTATTGCAATATCTTTCAATCCAAAAATGCCACTATGGTTGAACAAAATTATCATACTTTTAAAAATTAATTCGAGACGTGAAGAGTCTTTATTTGTCAAATGATAAACAAAATAGTTTAAAAAGACTTTCATTTTCCATTTTTCCATGTGTTCAATTCTCATGATTTTTTGGTTTACACTTTAGTTTTTAAAATAATTTTATAAGAATGAAATATTTTCATATTGGAAGAAGTATTTTCATTTATGGAGAACTCCCTAGATAAAAGTAAAAAACTACGAAAATACAAAAATAAGAGCCATAGGTCTTTTATGACCAAAATAAGAGTTTACACTGTCATCGTTACACTGTCACAATCGCCATATTGTCACACTGTAACTGCTACAATGTCACCGCCACGCGGTCATCCGTCACTGTCAACCACTAGAGTGTCGCTATCGATCACCGACGATTGACTGATCACACTGATATACTACACTGTCATCGTTTTTTCATTACACTGCCAGCGCATACTCTTACACACACTATTATTATACTCTTATTTTAGTCTTAAAAAACTTAGGACGTCTATTTTGGTATTTTCATAGTTTTTTACGTACTTCTATTCGGGTCGATTTCTTTTTCATTTAAGTTGATTTTAAAAAAAATTAGTATTTTTTAGGTTACCAGAAATCTTGGTTGATTGTGTCCATTATTGGCAATAAATGAGACCAATTTAAATAATAATGATAAGTAAGACTCAAAAAATTGCAACGCATGAAGTTTTAACTTCTCCCTAAGAGAATGAATCTACAACAAAGGCAAACTCTTCCATGGTCCTAATGTCCACACTCCTTTTATGCACCTTAGTATATAAATACTATGGATGAATTGGGCTTTTTGAAAAAAAAAAAGATTCTCAACCCATGAAAAGTATGAGAAAATCTATATTTCACATGTGGACCTTAGGATCATGAAAGCACTACTCTACAATAAATTAGGACGTAAAGAGTTTTTATTTGGGCCGGAGTGTTTCAAAAGAATGAAATGATTTCATTCAAGGAGAATTGTTTTCATTTAAGTTGTTTTATAAAACAATAGTCTTTTTTGGATTACCATAATTCTTGGTTGTTTGTATCCACTATTCATAGTAAATAAGGCTTTTTTTAATAACATTATAGGTAAGACTCAATATTGGGACGTAGGGAGTTAAACTTACCCTTGGGGTGCGTTCTGCAAGACTTATTTTTTCTGCTTATTACTTGATCTTATCAGATCTAGTCAGATCAGATCAGAGCTAATCACATCAAATAAGATCTAATCAGATCAGATTAGATCCAATCTGATAAGATCAGATCTAATCAGATCAGGAAAAATGATAATAATTATAATAATAATATTAATATTTTTTAAGGATTAAATAATAATTACTATTCGATTAAATCACATTACTTTATTTAAAGCTACACACACCTAAATATTAATTAATAATGTAACTTTAAATATGTTTATTATTATTATTATTATTATTATTATTATTATTATTATTATTATTATTATTATTACTACTACTACTACTACTACTCCGCATTATTATAGGATGATGAAGTTTTATTATTATTATTATTATTATTATTATTATTATTATTATTGTTATTATTATTATTATTATGTAATGTGTAATTTGTAACATGCAATATATTACTATGTGATATGCATAAAGAGTGTAATAGTTTTGTAGAATACCATCATTATTTTATAATATTTGGTTATTTTAATACCGATTAATAATACATTCTCTTCACTATATAAAGAGAAATCGATATATTGGTTTTCACATAAATTAAAAGAATTAGTGATAGTGAAAAGAATTTTAATATTTGAAAGAAAACGTTAAAATATATTAATGATTGGTTATTGTGAGTGATGTTCTTATTTTACCTTTTTCTATGTATGTATGAATTGTAATAATTTATAATTATTAAATTTCTTGTAATAATTAAAATTTTAATTTAAATCAAATTTAAATTCAATTGCACTATATCAGATCAGATCTAATCTGTTCAGATCAAATCTAATCATATTAAATCAAATCCAATCAGATCAAAACTTCAAAAATTGAGATATGATTTAATCAAATCAGGCCTACGGAACAGAGCCTTAAAGATTAAATTTACAAATCAAATTGGGATGTAAGTAATTTTAATTTTTATCTGAAAAATGAAAATCCTTCAAAATGACTTGTACTTACCCTATGATCAGTTCTCAAAATTTCTAGGGTTTTAATGTTACATAAGAATTAAATGTTATCGCTTAGGCTGAAATGTTTTCAATTAAGCTCATTTAAATCCATTTATAAATAAATTGGTTAAACAAAATAATCATACTTTTTACAAATTAATTTAAGATGTAGAGAGTTTTTATTTGTCAAATGATAAACGAAAAAATGATTCAAAATGACATTCATTTTCCACTTGTTCAATTCTCATGATTTTATTGGTTTTTAAACACTATAGTTTTTCAAATATTTTCATAAGAATGAAATGTTTTCATTTAGGAATAAGTGTTTTTATTTTAGTTTATTTTAAAATTATTTAGTATCTTTTGAGTTGCAAGAAATATTGGTTGATTGTGTCCATTAGACCATTACTAAAAATAAATAAAGTTTTTTTTAAAAATAAAAGGTACCACTTAAAAATTGGGGCGTGGAGAGTTTTAATTTGTCCATAGAAGAATGAGTTTACCAATCAAATTGGAACGTAGGGAGTTTTTATTTAGGCAGAAATGTTTCATAAAGAATGAAATGATTTCATTAAGCAAAGTTATTTTCATTTAAGCTGGTTCTAAGAAAAATCAGTCTTTTTTGAGTTACCATAAATCTAGATTGTTTGTGTATATTTCTCGCAAAAGAGATATTTTTCAAATAAAAGTTAAAGGTATGACTCAAGAATTGGGGCGTAGGCAATATAAATTGGTCCATAGAAAAATCATCTTAAAAATTAAATCGGGACGTAGAAAGTCTTAATTTGTTAAATGAAAAATGAAAATCCTTCAAAATGACTTATATAAAATCTTGTGGATGGAATTATTTTACAGTCTTCGAATAAATAATGATTTGTATCAAAGAATGTTTCCTTGTACTAGTATAAAGTTTTTTTAATTGTATGAATGACAACAACAAAAATAATTAGCCATATTAAAGACAACAAGGTTGAATGGACATTCAAAGTGAAAGTTGTTGAAAAACCTCATTTAAATATATTATTTTCTCTAATACACTAATTTTATACAATGTCTTTTTAATATACATGGATATACAATATAATTCAAACAAAAAACCTCATCATGTTGACATAGGCGTTGAGTATGAACGAAATGTGATTTCAAAATCCATAGATGCAAAAATCATGTCACTCATCCAATTACCTTACTATGAATTTGGAATATATCAATCATGTCGATCAACTTTAAATATCTTACATACCTTAATGTTATTCTCATTATTCTTGGAATTGATGTCAAGTAAACCTTGATCGGATACTAAATCCGCGCAACACGCGTAAAAAATGCTTGTGTGTGTGTGTTTGTATATGTATGTGTGTGTACACCCACACAATATATATATATATATATATATATATATATATATATATATATATATATATATATATATATTGTTTTTTTTAATTTTTTTATAATATAATTAACGGTCGGTTACAAGCAGGGGGCCCGAGGCCCGTTAACCTCGTGACTACCCCAGGGCCCGTTAACACCCGAGATAGATAGCCCACTATAGAAAGCCCAAAGTAAGCCCAATCTAAAGCCCAGCCCCATAAGCCCAAATCTACTTCCAGGGGTCACCCATCGATCATTTCTGCTACTCCTATGCCAGCACGCTTAACTCTTTAAAATTCCTCCAAATTTGCATCTTCTGGGGATCGAACCCGGGTGGTGTGGTTCGCCAATCAACCCTGTGACCATCTCTACAGGGGGGAACCACTATATATATATATATATATATATATATATATATATATATATATATATATATATATATGTATGTATGTATGTATGTATGTATGTATATATATGTGTATATATATATATATATGTATATGTATGTATATATATATATATACACACACACACACACACATATATATAGATTTTGGTTCTGGTGAGAATGCTATCTTATGAAAGAAATAAGAATGAATCTGGTGCTTTAGATTGTGAGATCTAAGGGTCAGGATTGCATCAAAATTAGGTGCATCAAAATGGTTTGAAAATGCATCATGTCGAAATGCACCAAAATACTTTGAAAATGCATTATCTCAAAATCTAAGCGCAGGATGCAATCTGAGCCGCACGATATATGCATCAGATCCAAATGCTAGATTTTATTTTTATTTCTTTCACCAAGGTGCATTCCCACGTGAACCGGCCCATATATATATATATATATATATATATATATATATATATATATATATATATATATATATATATATATATATATATATATATATATAGATTTTGGTTCTGGTGAGAATGCAATCTTAGGAGAGAAATGAGAATGAATCTGGTGCTTTAGATTTTGCGATCTAAGGGCCAGGATTGCATCAAAATTAGGTGCAACAAAATGGTTTGAAAATGCATCACGTCGAAATGCATCATAATCCTTTGAAAATGCACTATCTCAAAATCTGAGCGCAGGATGCAATCTGAGCCGCATGATGCATCAGATCTAACGGTTAGATTTCATTCTCATTTCTCTCCACAAGGTGCATTTCTCACAGGAACCAGCCCCTATATATATATATATATATATATATATATATATATATATATATATATATATATATATATATAAAATGCTTTGAAAAATATAATGCTTTTATTGATAAAATTAAATCAAGTCACCTAATAATGTGAGAGTAATTAAAATCCAAGGATGGCACACTAAGAATAATTTCATAGGAAAGCAAAGTACCAAATAAACTAATAAAGCACTGCTTTTTAAATAATGAATATAATAATGAGAATGTTCTTTTCAAATGGTAAAACTTGACAAATTTTATAGTGTTTGAAGGACTCAAATATTCAAACGAAGCAAGGGTTAATTATTGGTATTTTAACTACTTTGGTTATATTCCGTACCAAACTTTTCACGTTTAGTATTTGACTAAAAGTATTTGGAGTGATTAGAGAGACAAATACACGTGTTTAGTAACATCATGCTTGGACCATTTAATTACTATTATATTCTACTCTATCAATTTTTTTTTAAAAAAAAGAGAATTACACTTTAACAAGAGGCCAAATGGACGACCATGATTGCTTCCATCTACTATAATCTACTCCCGACTCCTTTGTGTATAAACATCTCGAAAAATCATTTATTTAAGAAAAGAGTATATTACATTATATTAAGGCCGTTGTGGTTTGGCAAATGTGTACGGTATCGTTATTCCTCATAGTTTCAAAAGTTTTTCGTTGTTTCTCGAGTGCTTCTTTAGTGCACCTTGAGTGCGTACCATTTTTATGGACCTCTTCATATAAAATTTTTTTTTTTTTAAATTTTTATTAAAAAAAAACTTATTTAAGTAGTAAAAAATACTTATTTAAGTAGTAAGAATTTTTTTTGAATATGTCAGGACCAAAAGAATACCTAGTGAGGTCTTTTTAATATATACGGAGTAATTAATTATATATTAATATCATTTTTTGGATTTTTTACGGTTTCTAATATAACAATTTTAAATGTGTGTGTGTGTACACACACACAGATATATATATATATATATATATATATATATATATATATATATATATATATATATATATATATATATATATATATATATATATATATATATATATATATATATATATATATATATATATATATATATATATATATATATATATATATATATAAAATTTATTTCAAAATTTCATTTCAAGACAAATCAAATAATTATAAATTGTGTCTACTTTCACTCAAACAAACTGTATATTTTTATCTATCATTTCAAAAACAAAAAGTCATGTTAATTTTTACTCAGTATTTTTTTAGACCTTTAATATAATTTTGTGGTATGTAATTCAGTGTCTTCAAGAACAAAGATCTTTCTCACCAACTTTTTTTTAAATTAAAAAAAAAGTCTGTTTATAATGATGCAAAACTGTGGGTAGATGTGCGAACCAATTATGCAAAGACAATGCTAAATCGGGACAAGCAAACAAATGGAAATACAACAGCTAGACAAACCATTCATTTGTTATTTTTTTAATTACTCATACGGTTTTGCTTTGTTTTTTTTTGTTGGGTTCCATAATTATTTTAACACTCATATTTTATGGCCCTAAAAAACACTCATATTTTAAGAATAGAAATCACCTTAAATAAGACTAAAACATAGAGTAAAGTACCAAAATAAGACTTTCATATTTTTTTCCCGAAATAGGACTTTGCACTGTGGTAATGTGACTTTGCACTGTGGTCATGTGGCAGTGTACATGTGCACATTACTATACTTTTTTGGTAATGTATATGACCATGTTTGGTAATGTAAGTCCTATTTCGGGAATAAAAACATGGAAGTTCTATTTTGGTATATTTTCAATGTTTTAGTTCTACTTTGATTTTTCTCCCTTTTAAGAATGGCTTTTTGTTAGGATTAATTTATAGTTTAAGTATTATATATTCTTGTAAGAATTGTTTAGGCTAATCCTAGGTTTGGTGTTTCCAATAAAAAATCTCATGTTTGTTCTAATCTTGATGTTAATGTTATGACTAATCTTAATTCACCGCAATAATAATGACGTTTCCGAGGTAAAGTTAATTTGGAAAATTATGGAGTATTTTGCAAATTTAGCACAATCTTTTCTCAAAAAAAAGAAAAAAGATAGTACAATCTAAGCAATAAAAATGCACCATTATATTCTTGAAATTAGAATTCTCTCATTTTGAAATTCAGAATAAGCTTATTCAAGAATTCAAAATGAGAGAATGTTGGGCTTTTGGTGTTTGATTTTACTTGGTCCATGTTGAGAACGAAAATCATATAGACCAATTGAACCTCCTCGCTAATATCAATTTGTAAAAACATGTTTTTTTCGAGTTTTTGAAATAACTATTCAAAGAGCTAACACAAACAATTACGAGTGTAATTGTCAAATAAAGATTGATTAATTGTACTAATTCTTTTTAAAACATCTTTGAAACATTAAAACTAGGCTCTTTAACATTAATACAAGTCAAGAATGAGAGGAAATAAATAGATTATATAAAACTATACCATTTGTTTTTTTGGAGATCTATTACAAGACAGGTAGTAGTGGTAGTATGAAGAGTGCAATATATAATCGGGTATTTGCTTGTCGGGAAAGAAGGGAAAGTGTTACTTTAACCCCAAGATTGACACCATCAGAGACAAATCATACACGAGTCATTGTCTGTGATACACTAGCGATGTCAACCTGGGTGTCATTTGTAGTGTGAATGTAACATGACCCAGAAGGCAAAACAATGGCTATCTATTGTTGGCGACTTTCAAGAGTGCGACGAGCTCGGCATCATTCTGCCCCAAATCTGCAATAAGTTTAGAAGTGCAGTTGCCTTCCTTGTCAATGGTATTTGCATCAGCCCCTCTATTTGAAATATAGGAAAAAAAGAAGACAAGATTGACAAAAAAACCAGTTAGATAGTATACTTGTGCAGAAAAATTGTTTTTTTTGTCCCTCAATCTTTCCTCATTTGGCTTTTCAATCCCTCATTGTCAATTGTTTTTGGAAAGGCAACTGTTTGACTTTTTTAGTCAAAGTTCACAAACTTTGACTGAATTTTGCCGATAAAGTATAATTAGTTATAATGTGAATTTATTTACAACTACAGTTATTGACGGTCAAAGTGTTGGACTAAAGACCATAAAAAGTTAAATACTCTACATGCAATCTAAATTGGGATGGGGAAAAAGGTTGCATCCTTCTATGGAACAACACAAGATGTACAAGTTGTTGTTAGGGTCCATTTGGGAGAGCCATTTGCAACTTTTAGAGATTTAAAAAAAAAAAATTCTAAAGCAGCTTTTGGGGTCACTTGATGCAATCCTTTTGGAACTTTTAAAAGATCCAAGTGTGCCATATTAAAAATTGTAGTTCAATTCCCAAAAGCTATGGCTTCTAAAATTTCAATAACCAAATTAAATAATTAATAAGTGCATACCTTATCTGTTTGTATGCATCACAATGAATATACTAATAAAAGTATTGTTTATAAAACTATATAAAACAAATAAAAACATACGCTCTCCGTCTAACTATCTTTGGGACATGAAGGAGTGACACGGAAATTTAGCAAAATAAGATTGTGGTATGAGATAAAAATATCGGCACATATAAAAAGGGTAAATAGGGACAGAATAGCGGGACGGAGGGAGTATGAATATTACATTTATATCATGAATGAAAATTATTTTTAGAATTAATATGCTAGCATTTTAAATAAGATAAATTTAATCAATGAATAAAACAATTAATTTAAATGCTCTTTTTCTAAATTAGCCTTATAAGCCCGCCCTGCCACTATTATCCCAAATGGCTAAATGGAGCCTTAAATAGCCCATCTGAATATATTTGGGGGGGGGGGGGTAGATTGCATCAAACTGACAACAAGGGACTGCATTGCAATGAGGATTTCCCGTGATGATAAAGAAAGGGAAATAAGCAAACCACTTACCTGGAAAGCAACAGTTTGACAATGGCAATTCTTCCTCGTATGGCACTATGATGCAGTGGAGTCTGGCCTCTCGAATCACAAGCGTTTATATTTGCACCGTGTTGCAAGAGAAGTTCAACCATGGCAATGTCAGCCATCTGGCAAGCAAGGTGAAGAAGGGAACACCCATCAAGAACCCCATTGTCTTCATCACTACTTCCTTGTGCTGGTGGAGGATCAAATGAAGATGAAGGTTGCTCCAGCTGGTCAAATTTCAATGCCAGTGCCAGAGGTAATGATTTGCCGGGTGATGTTTGCCCGTTAATAGCATTGACATCAGCACCATAAACAACGATAAGCCGGTACACTGTTTTCTCGTCATTTGTGTGTACGCCTTCCCACAACTGTTCAGCAACAGAAAGCATGTCGATGCTGTTCTTTACCTTGTGAACATAACGTTTTTCTGCGTACTGTAATTATGAAGTTGTGTATACTCATAAACCATTTTAAGAGAGTATGATTCTCTTTAGCAAAAAAATTGAGCAAACAAACGCATTTAACAAGATACATGAAGGGTGTTCATGATTCACACACGTAAAACACAAGTGTTAAGAATAAGGCAGTGCCTCACTTACAGCAACAACAACAACAACCCCATTAAAATCCGGTGTGTGTATGCAGACCTTACCCCTACTCGGAAGTAGAGAGGTTGTTTCCAAATTCCAAAAGACACCCCTGGCAAGGCTATGCCTCACTTACAACAACAACAACACACTCATCAAAATCCAACAACAATAGGGTCCGAGGAGGGTGTGTGCAGTCTACACAGACCTTACCCCTACTCGGAAGTCGAGAAGTTGTTTCCAAGAGACCCCGACAAGGCGGTGTCTCACTTGAACTTAAAAAGGTGAGAGGTGATGATTGTCAAACACTACTTAATGAGTTCAGCCATTCAATTTTAGTCATTGTGAGTTTGTGACCTTGAAGGGGAGTGTTCACAAGTGTATACTGGGGTAATATAGTAACCATTTCATAATGTATGTTCATACACTACCATTTAAGTGGCAAATGATATAAGGGAATGGTAAGCAAGCTTGAAATGATACCTTTGCTTGAATGAACTTCTCCTTAACTGAGATTTGATCAAAGTGATTGGGCTTGGTGAAAAACCGCTTGTATTTATCGGTCTCAACGAACCTACAACACAAATACTATGTTTATATGTTGCCCTTATCTTCACCATTACCTGAATCACAAATATGTAAGGATTGGTGACATAAAATTAAGTGTCTTGGGTTTTGATCCATGTGGAGATAAACCCCCTCAATTTATGTTGCTTGTACCCACACATATAGCTCACCATTTATAACTACGGAGTAATTTATTTAGGGTCCATTTGGAACCTGGAAATGCCGGAGGGGAAATTTGAATGAAAAAATTGGTTCAAGCTCAATAAATCAAGTTCTATTTATATATCTCTGTTATATAAAGAAAAATTAATCTGAATATATTAAAATGTTCTGATCAATGTCATTTTCAATTGTGTCACTGAAGGTAAAACCAAACATTAAAAAATTGTTTTCCTTGGCATTTCTCCCCCTTTCCCTGCCATTTTCCAGACTTCAAACACAGCCTTATTTATCAGCGATTATTTGAGCCCTATTCTTACAAACTCCCAAGTACCACTTGTAATATCTTTATTCCAATAAAAATTAGAAAAAATATGATGAAAATTGTTTTGGCCATGCTCAGATTTGGAATACACACCTCTTCGGTATCTCATCCGCCTGAAATGTTTTGCTAGCTTGCAACAACTCTTCCCAGACAGAGTTTGCAAAAACATTACCCAGTGTATGAAACAAAGCGATGATGGATGGCTCCCACACTTTAACATCAAGCGCCAAGGATCGCACCTGTCCAAGGTAAACAAACATCCATAAGATAAGAAATCATGATTAATTATTTCCTGCTCTGATATTGTGGTTATACATAACGTTGTTATAAAGTGTCAATAACCTAACCTAACCTAACCTAACCAAGTATATCCCACTTAAGAGTAGGATCTGAATGGAGGGAAGGATGTATGCAAACCGTACCTATACTACAAGGTGTAGAGAGGCTGTTTCAAAAAGGAACCTAGACAAACAGTGACCAGTAGTGTGAGAAATAAAAAACACATGGACAGCATTCACGCACATCCCCTACATGTACTCTATAACTCTAATATGCCACCTCCAGGAACTCCTATTAGAGGTCATATCCTCAAAGAGGTTTAAGACCGCCAAGTCCAATCTCATCTGTTCAGTGCTACCATTTAAATAGAGTTGCGCATGTGATGAGCTTTGTTTGATGGGTAAAAAAAATCATGCCTACGTGTGATGGGCATGTCGAGGATATTTATTAAATTTAATAACAATAATTAGAACCATGTATGAGCTAAAGCTGCTAGATTAGATGTTTACGAAGTTTGAATTTAAATTGCAAATTAACCAAACCAAACAAATCTAGTATAATCCATTCACGAATGCAATCTGGAAAAAAGATTACATGCTTACTTGCCTTTGATATATGTACACCAAGGTTCCGGTGAACACCAGAACATTCAATGCAAATTAGAATGCCAAGATTTAGAGATGCCCAATCTGGTTCGGGTGCACCACAGTCCGCACATTTATCATTCCCTGGCAACCCTTTTAGTGCATCAACCGGTTTTCCTGCATGAATGCTTGCGGGCAGTTGAAGTGTACTTCTTGATGCACAAGTAATACTTTTAGAGGTTATATCCCCTCCAGATGAAATATCTTCAATGGTCATTTGATCATAATCTGGAGGACTTCCAGTAGAACTGCTTTTACAAGCGGGACTGGAATAGAAATGCTGCCATTCAAGGTGTAACTAGTAAGTACAAATCACAGCAGAAAAAAAACACCCTAAGAACATGTATCAAAATAATTGACCATATCTGGTGTCTGGGAAGCAAGCAAAGAAGCAATAACTCCAGTTATTTTTTCAATCCAGTCCATTTGCTCTACTGCACTCTCTGCCTGCATTGTCAAAACATGCATTTTTATTTATGGTATGTTTGGATTTCGGAAAATAGTCACAAGTAAATGAAGGATACATATAGTAAATGTAACTTTATCCTTCATTTTACCTGCAAAGTATAATTCTTAGTTGGAGATATAATCCGGAAGCAGAATCTCAAATCAGATTGTTCGGCATCCTTTTTAATTGTTGATGTCATTAGATTAACAGTGTGCCGTGCTACAGCTTTTTCATCATGTACAGCACCACTGTGGTAATGAGAGGAGAGCCAGCGACTTAATAGCCCCGAAGAACCCGATTCTGAAGAAGAACTTCTATGCGAGGAAGCGTGTGGACTGGAAGTTCCCTGAAACTACACAATTCAGAAGAGAAAATATACGTTCAAAAAGTGATTTAAGAAAAACATTTTCGTGTATGCTTACTGATAGCCTGCCCCATTGTTTCCGATAGTAGTAAAGCATTCCTCGGCTGTCAAGAACAAAGAATCTTCTTTTCCAGTCACCTCTCAAACTTGATGAGCGTTTTGAGAGATACCCTTGCTTTATAGTTTGTACCTAAACTATTGAAACCTTAGCTATAGTAGGAGCGATAAGGATAATTTATGGCATATGTTTTTTTAACACAAGTTCTTTCTCACGGGACTTTAGTGGGTTGTTGTTGTTGTGCTTTCTCAATTAAGCACTTGCACACTTGGTTTGAAGGAGCAGAAGGGAGAAGGAAAGGATTTTGCTCCATTCCCCTTGTTTGGGTTAGAAAAAGAGGGGAGAGAAAGCTATTCTAAAATGTTATTCCGTAACTCTAAACCCTGGTTTTTTTCTTTAGAAATGCATTTCTTCTTTTTGAGTCCGTTTATTTCAACTGAAGAATTGGACTTAACTTACATTAGCTGAACTGAACTGAGTGTTGTATTGATAATTTTCATGAAAGTTCCTTGTTTTATGGCTACATCCATAAAATTTGATGTAGCCATAAAACAAAAAACTTTCATGAAAATTATCAATACAACACCCATTTCTATTATTTGTAGCAATTTCTGCCACTTTTCACAAAATTTGAAGTTCATATGAAAATGATACTCTGCATGTCAGTAGGGGCAGAAAATAAAGTTACTTGTACGTGTAATTTTAATTGAAAAGTGCTGAACTGAATTGTAACTGAAAATACGTGGGAAATTGAAGTAAAAGCACTTTTTGTCCAAAAACAACTTTTATTCCTTGAATCAAGGCATCCTAAATGATACTATTAAACATAAGAAAATACCTTTCCTTCTAAAGTTGACTGCATGACTGCTTCTATTACTTTATGAGAGCCTCTAGGAAAGGATTGTATGGCATCACCATTTTGAAAACTATGGGACCCACTAAAGGTTTGCCTATTTTCTTGATCAACTTTCTTTTGGTATTCTTGCATCTTTTCCAAAAGAGCTGCCTGCTCAGACATATATCTTTCTCGAGTCTTTTGTGAATACGCCAAGAGCTGTGTTACCAAAGAACTCACTTGAATAATAATCTTTTTATAAAAAATATTTTCCGGGAATAATCCCAATTTTGCTAGTTTCCAATAATAACCCCAAGTGACGATATTGTCAAGAACAAATCAAACTTTGTATCCTTCTTCAAATAATGATCTGTGCTCTAACATTGATAGCCTTGTGTTAACTTTTAGATGATGCGACATTTACTTTAATGTTTAATTTGGCTAGATAATTGGCTAGGCATGTCAAGCGTATCGTACATTTCCCTCCTACTCCTTCTATTGCATTCTTCGTAAAAAAAAAGTGAAATTTGTCAACGATACAAATAAACCAAAAGTTTAAGCGGGCGGTTGCAAACCCAGAAAGGGGTTTATACTCTAACTCGCCCCTCACATGAATGCGTTTTTGGGCTTGAAGTGTGGGTGCAGCAATGGCTCTTTCCTATTTTGCGCATAAATCAACATAAGGCTTGGTAAGAGCCTAAGAATTTGTTAGGGGTAAACCGGGGGTCTTATCAAGTTGATAATTTAGTGGCGGATGTGCGGAGGAAAATGGAAGGGAAATAGTGGGCGAAAGTATGGAGGGTGTTTTAGGAGTTCTTTTTTGGTATTTTATGGAAGAAAAAGAATAGGATTAAGAAGGAGAAATGGAGGGATATGAAATGGAAGAAATATCACGGATGGATAAAACCAAGTTGGTGTTAGGAGATATTACACACTCTTATCCTAACTTGGGGTTTGAATCTAGAATTCAATTAAGATATTACACACTTAATCAAATATCTAGAACCTAAAACTCACACTTAAGATAACCACTCTTAAGATATAGAATTAGGAATTTGGCTAAAATAGCATCACACTATTTTAATAATACTCAAAGAGTAAATGGTTTTCAATATTCAAAGATGTGTTACAATGGCCATATGGCCTGAGTTATATAGGGAGAGGGGAAGGGGAAAATACATAATACATTGAATGTGAACATGAGGAAGCTTCCTAGCAACATCCACTTCCAAAGNCTCATTGAATCCTGTCTCCAAAGTGGGATAAAATTCAGGGATGGGGCTGGGGTTGTGGGGGTTTTGAGCTTTGGTATGTAGTGGTTGGTTCCTGGGTTTTAAGGCTATTATTTGGGTAAAAATGAGGGGTTGTGTTTGGCCAATAAAAGGGGACAGGGCTGGGCAATATTAGGGGTGGTTTTGGACATATGGGTTTGGGTTATTTGTGGGGGAACATGGGCAGGGATTAGTGGTTTGTGGTGGGTCAGGATTTTGGCTCTTTTTGGGTGTTGTGTTGGGGTTGTGAAGTGTATTTTGTCCAGGGGATGAATGGAATAAAGGGAGGGTTTTATTTGTTTAATAAAAGGCTTAAAAGAAGGAAAATAACAACAAACAAAAGGTTTTATTTTACACACTTATTTTCTGCCAGGGCTAAAATAAGAGTAGGAAAAGCTTTATTTTGAAATGAATTAAATGGCAAGGAGTTTTGGATGTTTAGGGTTGGGTTGGACGGAGTGGGATTTGGTCTGCGGAAACCTTGGGTCCGAAGATATTCAGGCCTCTCGGGTTGAAGGACCTGGAATTCTCACTAAAACGGATCATAATGTTTGAACGTAAGTCCTTTGGTTTTTGCGAGGGTGTAGGACATGGGGGAGGGTATGATAGGGCCAGGCCCGGGTATAACAGAATTGAAATTGCCACCTCTAAGAAACTCAACCAAAATTTTAAGTAGATGGTTGGAGGTCCTAGAAAGGCTTTATACTACTCCCTTCGTCCTAAAACTATCTTCTAGTTTACAATTCACTCGGTCAAACTTTATCTACTTTGCAAGCCTATTTCGTTTCTTACTTGATAAAATAATATAGTCATGTCACCTCTAGTTTCATAGATCTTTGATGTAGTTTTTAAATATATAAATTTTAATTTTAAATTCCAAGCCACTTCTCCAATAATTTGTTATAAAAATAACTTCAGTCAAGCATCGTAAACCGTAACGAGAAGTTAATTTTAAGATAGAGGGAGTATGAGACAATTCATGTCTATGTGATATCGAATCTCCATCTCTCACAAGTGGAGGTAAAGTCAGCATACATCTCACCCTCCCAAACCCCACTCGTGGGATGACACTAGGTTTGTTGTTGCTTGTTTTTTTGTAAAATAAGTGAAACTCATGCTACCATTGCAACATCACAAAAAACTAATGAGCTGTTAACGATGAAAGTGTGCAAATTATTAATGGGAAATTGAAGCAAACTTGGGATTATTCTAAGCAGTATCATCACTTGGCACCATTATTGAAAAACCAAATCAAACTTGATATTAATCCCAGTAAATTTTCATTTAAAAGAAAAGGACAGACTATAAGTAAAAAGGAAGAAAGCCAAAAAGAGAATAAGTGAAAGGACAATCACTACACTAGATTTTCTACATCATAAAAGTACAAACTAGTGATTCACCTGGTTGATATAAGGCTCCATCTGATGTAAAAGCTCATACCCCTGGACCGGGAAAATTAAATTTATATTGCAGCATTATAGTATTGTATAGAAAGAGTAAAACTATAAAGTCCCATTGCTTCAGTACCTGCTTGAAGTAACGAAGATGAGCATCCATTGTACACGTAACAGCTTCCAAAAACTCAAACTTCTTTTTTTCATCAATAGAGGAAAGAGCTCCAAACTGTATGGACCAATAAAAACTCAGAGTTGGGTGCATGGTCATTCCGATTCATTCAGTTAAAATGGGTGCAGGCCACCCCATAAAGATTCCAAGATGTGAGGTTTAACCTCACAATTATATTCTACGTACTAGACACTTCCGCTAAGGGGCATGCCCCCCAAGTGGGGATGCATGGTCATTCCGATTTATTCAGTTAAAATGGTTGCATTACATGTGTTCATTGCAAATGTCCCTAAAATAGTATAATGTAACTCCCCTTGCCGCTTACTTTCTATGAAGTAAATACAACAGTGCATCAAGGGTCTAACTGAAAGTCTCTATGTTTTTCATAGAAGGCCGCATATATCTTGACCCCCCCCCCAACAGAGCCAAAATAATACTCGGTTAGTTGTTGTTGAGGTTGTAAATTTACACCTGCAACTCCTCCACCCAAAAATAAAACCTCTCAAATAGTCTAATTTTAGTACTTCCTCTGTCTGAAAATAAAATTTCACTTTACAATTCACGGGCCCACCCATATTTTCTTTCCTTACAAATCATTTCATTAATCATTTGATGAAATAAAATATTCAAGCCACATCTTGTTTTGTAGAACTTTTGATGTTATTCCTACATATGATTTTTATTTTTTAGTTCAAGGCCAACTTTTCAATGAATTGAATTGAAAAATCTTCAGTCAAATATCATAAACCGTTAGTGGAGCATTACTCTAGGAAGGAGTATAAATTATTCATGCGTACTAAAGTATTTTGTGCCCCTTGAAATAATCTCTGGATTAGTTAGGGATACTAGACCCAACTTCAGTACATAACAGATGTGAGATATTCAACACATTATTATTATTTTTTCACTATTCATAAAGAAAAGTAAAATTTTGAAATAAACAAACTTTAACTCACCAGATTAAACCGGGCATTCTCAAAACTCGATCTTGACTGGTGAAGTTCCTGGAACGGCTCTCTACCAAATTAGAATTCATTGAGGATAGTTACCCATGATATACTATACGTTCAACTAATGATAGAAAAAGTGATCTTTACTATAATATAAGAAGTGTTGCGTATACCTCCTCAATGGCCACACATATGTCCAATCTCGTGTTTTTCCTTAGCGCCAAAAATTTTTCACGTGCCTGATGGTGAAAATGAATGCTTTATTTAGAACTTCAGTTCTAGGAAAACTTGAGACCCCATATTGAATCATAAGAGCAAATAGTTAGGTCAACCTTATAAGAGAAGTAGCACATCTTAACAAACAACTAAATTGACTTACCACCAAGTAATGCTTTAGTACTTGAAATTCTATCTTAAAAGGTTAACCCGATCGACAAGAAACATTCCCAAGTCCCCCAACCCTAGATAGCCTCATATAGCTTCAGATAACCTTAGGAGCGCCACTCTACTAGACTTTGTTTCCTAATTCCTAAAACCCGATTTTTATTATTCTCAAATTTGATGGTTAGTTAACACATGTTCAGTTTTATAAATATGAATGACAATAGGTTCATATCAAACTAAATACAACCGACGATGCATTAAATCTGAATAGTAATACTATGCAAGGGCAGATAATTCATAGAAGAGACGTATACTTTTAGTTCCTCAGTTGTGATACCTACCTGATCATAGATTACATTTGCTTTGTCAAAACGCTTCCGAGCTTCCTGCAAAAATGTAATTTCCTCATAGCACATGAAAGCTACACAAAGGGAACTAGGGAAGACCTGTCTATTTATTCAAATTTCAAACATTGATTGAGGAGAGTGAGTAGTGCTCCCAATGTGAAAACAATATATACAATGGGGCATTGAATCCAATATGATGGCATTGGTACTCGGTAGAAAGTTTCATGGTAATAAACCCAAAAACATGTAAATGATATAACGTGGACTACTCTATTAAATTGGGGGTCAACCTCACTCTCAGCCCAAGTCGGCATAAATAACTAAATGTGTGGAGAAATGTGCCCAACTGACCATGAAACAAAGGGTGCCCATACCATCGAGTGGGTCGGCGTCCCATAAACAAACTGAGCCTAGCTCATCCCCAGAAGGAACTACAGATGTGAGATCTACCTTGCATCTATATTCTATATACTCCCTCTGTCTCAAAAACAAGTTTACACTTTCGGGCTTTCCTTTTTTGGTTGTCCCAAAATCTCCTTAGGATTTCCATTTGTGGCATGGACTTTACATCTACTTTACAACTTTACCTCGACTACCAACTACAATTACTACTTTTTCATACTTTTTACAGCTTTTTACCTTAAAGTAGGGGCATTTGAGTAACATTCTTTATTTTCTTAAACCTCGTGCCATTCTCAAATGAGAACTTGATTTTGGGATGGAGGAAGTATGAGACTTAACTGCAATAGAAGACTGATAAGGAATACTCAACATAGTCTAGCACATAACTGACATAAGGGTGGGGTAAATCATCTCACTTCTTCACACCCAATTTAACATGGCCTATAATGATTATATACATAACATACCTTTACATGAGGAAGCTCAACCATGGCTAAGTGTTGTAGCCTTTCAATTAGAACATCCTCTACCTAAGAAAGAATCAATGCATGTCATTGAAAATCAAACACAGAATAAGAGAATGATGCCTTAAAATTTGATGTTGAGCTTAAAATGTTACTCCTAAAATATTAAATCATAATGGCACAAGAAATCCTTATGATATGAAATGAATCATGGCATCATGCATAAAGTTGCAACAATACTACTACCTGTGATCGTAGAGTTTCCTTGTATGTTCCTATTTCTCTCAAGGCTATTGCACAATTCACCATATCAGGACCTAGGGGTGTAATTGTCAAAGAAAATAAAAGATTAACAACAATGAACAACCACAATAATAACTGATGGAAGATGAAGAATTCAACAATTTTTATTCATAATTGTATGAATTGCATTAAGTGGGATGAGATTCTTAAGGAGTTAATATAGACCTCCAAACGCCACGGAAGTTTGATCATCATGCACTCCTCCAAAGACTTCAAGGGCACTAGCAAAAGAAATGTCTCTGTCATATGCTTCTAGAAGCCCTTCCCTGTGACGTAAAAATAATTAAAAGTTGTAAGAATGGTAGTGTGTGATCCTTAAGGTGATACAGTCAAACCTCTCTATAACAATCCTCCTCTTTAACAACAATTCACTATAACATCCATAATTCTTTTAGAAGAGATTTTTTATGAGTATTACTATGTATTATTTTTCTATAACATTTTTCTATCTATAACAGACATCCATAACTGGATCAATACCGTGTTTGTAAAAATAACTCTCTACAACAACTTATCTTCATTAAATACAATACATTCAGCACCATAGTAATAAATTTGATTTGTCTTTATTCTAAATAAAGAATCCCCTTTAATACTTTGTGTTTACTCCTCAAGGTCCAAAATATGAATTGCCTCTTTATTACTCCGCATTGACTCCATGAGACACAAAATATGAATCACGAGTTCAAGTATTTCATCATTGCTAAGAAGTTAGAATTAGACCTGGCAAAACTGACCCGGACCCGATAACCCGAACCGAATAACCCGGAACCGACCCCGATTTGACCCGAAAACTGAAGAACCGAAATAGACCCAAGCACCCGAAATGATCCGAACCGAACCGAGCCCGAACCGAATGTATTCAGACCCGATTCATATCCGAATCCGATTAAACCCAAACCGATAAAACCCGAACCCGGTTAAACCCGGAACCGATTAGACCCGAAATTGATTAAATTTTATGTACCACTGTGTTAAATAATAAAATAACTACGGAGTATATCATAATTTGATTAAATTTATTATGTGATATTATTGATTTATTAGTAAACATTTAAAATATATCTGAACTAATATAAACCTAAATCGAAACAACCCCGAATCGATATAAACTCGAACCGATACAAACCCAAACCGATACAAACCCGAACCGAAACCGAAAACCAGTCAACCCGAAATAAACCCGGAACCGAACTGACCCGACTCGAACCGACCCGAACCGATTATAACATATATCCGAATGAGACCCGAACCGAAAAGACCCGAATCGGAACCGAACCGATTGACCCGATTGGCAGGTCTAGTTAGAATCTAGCAAACAATTTGCAATCATAAAATCTCTCCATTAACTCCAGAAAATATATCTACAATACAAAACGTGAAATATTGAATTTTTCTCCAATTTCTCTTGGAAATTGCTGCTTTATGAAAATCCTTTGGATTTTCGTATATGGAGTTCAAAATAATGAATATTCGAATGTACAAATCAATACATCCGAATGATGTGTTTATCCAGTGCATCCTGTGGGAAACTGCTCGATACATTCGAATGTTTGAACCCAAACATTCGAATGTTTCACGATAAGTTGCAACGGTTCGCACTTAACTATAGAAGTAACTGTTCAATCCAATCTGCCATTGAATATTCGAATGTTAGAGCTCCAACATTCAGATGTTACCCGAAAGTAGGTTATTCCATCAACCAACGCGTCTGTTAGATATTTGCCTATAAATATGGCACCTTGGTATGTTTCGAGATGCGGCCAGAAATTTCATACTCGTTCTAGATTACTTATGTCTTATCCGATTAAAATATTTTGGTATACCCCAAAAGAACTTTAACCTGAAAGCGTTTATACATGATTCGCTAAGTCTATCAAGTCGTTCTTCACCTTTTTCGTACACCGATCCTATAACGCTGCTTCGTAGCGTTGTTATCCCCCCATTTCCCCAACAGTAGACTGGGGCCTAAGGCTTAATAAAGTATTAAACCGGGTTATGCACAATCTAAGTAAAAAATGCACGGGAGCCGGGTCCTAAGAGGGGAAATGACCAATGTGCACATGCTTCATCCTTTGTATTCTCTACCTTCATATTAATAATCCATTTCATTTTCATTATAGAAGAAACATAAGAATGAATGGTTAACTAAATTATCATATTAATAACTGAGTTGATATATCAGGGGATGAAAGACGTACGAGTATTTTCGGCATCCTTTGCAAAACTTCAGGCATTTCTCCTTCAATACCTCAGCATTTTCCTCCATAGATTGCATCTAATTAACCACACAAAAAAAAAGTCAAGGCCTCCATCACTTTATGTGATGACATATCCGGAGTACGCAAATAGAAGGGAATATCATTAAGGCTATGGGCGGTGGATTCCATACACTTATAAAGAAGCCCAAATAAGTCTCCACATTCCATGGGACGCTCTCAAACCACCCCATAAAACAAATTTTCATTGGGACAAAGAAAAAGTAGATAATTATTTTGGATAATCTTGGTCCTTGCACCGGTCTTGATGAAAGGGGGTTATGCGCAAAAACAAGCAATAAGATCAACAACCTTAAGGCAATAAGTAGTAGGATTCTATACACTTACAAACATGTTCAAAAAAGTATCCACACAATAGAATTTGTTTAACTTGTGCGTATCAATGAATTGGATGAACAAACAATCAAACAGAACCAAAAAAAACCCAAATATTCCTGAACAAGTTTATATTGCTGAAAGTCTGAAACTAAAACACATTTTCGAAGGATGAGAAAAGAGACCTGCTGGCGAAACATAGGCGAGTCATCGAGGCTGCAGGGGGGATGAGCCGCGCCTTCAGGCATCGGATCAGAACCGGCAAACCCCAAAATATCAATCCCGAGAAAACCCAAAGCTCCGACCCGACGCGAGATTATTGACCAACAGCATCCGATCGATAACAGCAACAAAACCCCCCCAATTCAGATCCGCAGTTCAACTATTATGACTGAAATTTTGAGGGGAAAAGAAGAAGAAGAAGAAAGTAATGATAATTGAAGCAACCTTGAAATGAATCGAGGGTGAAATTGCTGGAGATGGTAAAATGGCAGCGAGAATGGAGGAAGGGAGTATCATTGTCTGGTCGTAGAAAGGTGAGATTTTTCATGGCCGTCGAAGAATTGCTTCCATTGGCTATGGAATGTTGGAGCGCAATTCTCTCTCTCGAGCTGGTTTCGGTTTTCATGGCCTGGAAGACGAGGCAATGCGCGCCAGCACAGTTCAGACTTCCGATTCGTGCCATTTAAATGGAGGGATGCTAACTATATACTTAAAAGCTAGGGAATTTTTTCCCGTCCATGTGATGCTAATATATGAAAATTGTTTAGTACTTTAATTATTTTGCCTCTATACATGTGAAGCATATATGGATACTATTGAATGATATGTTTCGTGTGACTCCTTACATGGTAAGTATTACTTGCCATTATTTTTGGTTTAATTTCTATTAATTACTAATTAATATATTTCCATTTTAATTTAATCAATGGTAAGTGTTGCAGTGTCATTCTTGGTTTCTATAAAAAAAATTAACAATAATAATAATTGCTAACCTAAGCAAACAATTTTATAATAATAAAAATATTATTATTATTATATACTCTGTAATAAATTTTCAAAATATTGTAAACTAAAAGGAATTAATTAGTTATACCTACAAAGTAATATGTCCTCTAATTTTGTAAACTAAATTTCCGTGAACCTAACTACACAGTTAAATGCGATGATATTTATTTAAAAAACAATTGTTTCCTTTTCAGTTTTTTTGTATAAATAGTGATAAATGTCGTGTTGAGAATAACATATCCCCTTATCGACATTATATTATATTATTTACGCTCTTTAATACAAATATTAGTAAATAATCATGGGTGTGTGGTTGACATTCGACAAAACTAATGCTATAAAATTATAGGTAATAGAATATTTTAAATTAAACTTATTTGATCGAATATATTTTAAACTAAACTTATTTGATTATAAGGGTAGAACTAAAAAAATATGATGCTACTAAATTATAGGTAATATAGTTATATTTTTTATCAAATAACTAATTAAAATAATCAAAAAAATAAATTAAGTTTGACCGTGCAAATAGCACCAAGAAAAATAGTTTTAGAATGGCACATCTATCTATGATCTACTCCCTCCGTCTTAAAACTTTCTTCTCAGTTTGACTTTTTCCCATTTTTAATCTTGGAAACAGCCTCCCTACTTCCGAGTAGGGGCAAGGTCTGCGTATACACACCCTTCCCAGACCCTATTGTTGTGGGATTCACCTAGGTTGTTGTTGTTGACTTCAAATTTTACTCTCCTTAAAAAAGATTTTTTGCACATTTTTTTTGCAATCATTCAAAATATAGAGTTAGAAGATAATTGATGTAAATACATGAAGGTATTAATATCATTTGTCATCTTTTTTTCTAATGGGAAGGTAGTTTTAGGACGGAGAAAAATGGAAAGTGAAAAGAAAGTTTTAGGACAATGTAACACTTCCCAATTATCTTCATGTACAAATAATTATCTTTCCTTTTTTACTTTATATTTATTTTATAAAGTTATATTTATAAGTTATATTTATAAGTTTTTATAAGTTATATTTATAAGTTTTTATATTTTCTAACCTAAGCAAACAATTTTATAATAATAAAAATATTATTATAAAATATTATTATAAAACAATTTTATAATTTTTATAATAAAAATTATAAAAATATTATTATAATTTTATAATAATTATTTGTACGTATTTTAAAAGGAAAGATAATTACCCTATTCAACAAATAATTATCTTTCCTTTTTTTACATTATACGTATTTTAAATAAGGTAACTTCATTATAATCAATGTAATAATATTATTAAAAAATGTACGTTTCTTTTTTGTGGGTACCATGTATAAAAAATTACTATCTTAAAAAAAAAACGTTGCCTTGAACAAAAAAATATTCTCACATCTTAAAGTATCCATATTAAAATTACAGTTGTATTTCCATTTATACTTTTTAGGTATTTTAAATAAAGTGTTTTTCTTATATACGGTTTGGTAAGAAAGAATCATAAATACACGTTGATAATTAAAAATTTAAGTTAAAAAAGGAATGTTGAAATGGTAAGTAACACCAACCGTGTAATTTGGCCAAAAATATTACATTGTAATTTTAAAAATAAAAATTTTGAAAAAGGAAAATAGAATAAGCCAAAAACTTTTCATAGTATAAATGCGATCATTTACCAGGATTTTCGTAATTAGTTTCTTTCAAGTGCACTTTTAAATATGACCGTTAAAGAAAAAATTTAATTTAGTAACGTAAATATGACCCGTGCAACGCGCGGGTGTGATACTAGTTCATCACAAATACAAATACTAAGCTTAGGTCATCTCAAACCATTTATACCAAACTCAAATTCAATAAATTTAGAAAAATTTGTTGAGTTTGTTGCACCAAAATTCCATGTGATTTAGTAAATGTATATTGTTACCACTTATAGTTTTAAAATGAGAGATTTGCCTAGATAGGAGTAAAAAATCTATGAAAATATCAAAACAAGAGTCTTAAGTCTTTTAAAACCAAAATAAAAGTATAATGACATTGTGATGTAAGAGTCTGTGTTGGCAGTGTGATGGAAAAGTGATGACAGCATAATATATCAGTATCATCTGCAGCGGTAGTGATGTGGCCGGCAGTGACAGATGACGGTGATAATGCAGCAGTTACATACAATTTGACAATGTGGTGAGTTTGGCAGTGTAACAATAACAGTGTGACTTTCTATTTTGCCCATAAATGACTTAGGACTCCTATTTTAGTATTTTATAGTTTTTTTTGCTCATATCTAGAGAGTTCTCCCTTTTCTAATTGTCAATCCCTAATTTCTAAAGTCCCAAAATTAACTTTCTCCATTGTGAGAATTGACTGAGAAGGAAGAAGAGGCCAGAGCTCCAATGGAACAAAACAAATCCAGCGAGGAGAAGAAGAAGCCAAAGAAGAAGAACAAGCTAAGCCAACTGAAAAAAGTAAAAAAAAAAAAAAAATTCAGGCCAACGCGGCAAACCGTCGCATCGCAATGGAAGGTCGTCCGTCCGCAGCGTTGTGTTTCAGTCCCGACTAGGCGCCGCGACTGATTTTCCGTTGGTCGTCGTCCTGCAATGGAGGCGGGGCACGATAGGCCTGGTTTTTCTTCCAGTGTAGCGGGTTTGAGTGAAAGTGCTCTGAATGCTTAGGGGCTGTTTGTTTCAGCCTCTTAAATGGTTCAGATGTCTGAATGGTTCAACACTTAATGGTCAGACTGTTTGTTTCAGCCTCTTAATGGTTCAGATGTCTGAATGGTTAAGAGATTTGCCTCTAAATGGTTAAGTATTATACAGAGTCTGAATGGTTAAGACCTCTTATCTGAATTGATCAGACATTTGCCTCTGAATAGTTAACCAATATACGCTCTTAATGGTTCAGACCTCTTACTGGTTCAGCACTTAATGGTTCAGACCTCTTACTGGTTCAGCACTTACCGATTCAGAAGTTGCCAAACAGCCGCTTAGATTCTCTTTGCTACGTAAGAAGTAGACCCGATCAATGTTCAGGCCGGGCGGGCCGTGTTTGGGGCTGGGTCGAGAGGATACATTACAAGAGTTGCAGGTCGGGCCTAAAAATGAAACCCAAGTCCGGCCCACGTGTATACCCGCGGGTTTCGGGTCGGTCCGATCCGGTCCGTATTGATAATAAATTGTGAACATTAAAAAAATTCAACACTTTCTTTAAAATATTTCAAAAAAAAAAACTCAAATTTTAAACATCAATACATCGATTCAGTGTGTATATTTTAGCAAAAAGAAATGGTACGGTGTATATATATATCACGGAGTATAAACTATAGCACATGCTTTAATTCGCACTAAAATATTTAGTGAACACATGAATAAAAATAAATAATGAATAATATTCCATATATTTTTTTAAGTAATAATATTTGTATATAACAATATATATTCTATACTACTCCAATAACTTTGATACTTTTCTACTCCCTCCGTCCCTGAAAACATTTCTCCTTTCTTATTTCATCCGTACCAAAAAACACTTCTCATTTCTATTAAAAAGTCACTTTTACCCCTTATTTTTTCATATCCTACCTATCACATCATACCTTTTTACTAATATCTATCCATCAAATCATACTTTTACCCATTACATCAAAGGACATTTTTGGAAATTCAATACCAAAATATACTCCCCTTAAATTCCTTTTCAAAATCAAAACTTACATGTTTTCCAGAATGGATAACGTATGTTTTAATTCTATTTAGGGTGATTTTTCTAAAATTTTATTAAACGGTCTTTAATTTCACACAAATTATTTTAACTTTGGTCTTTCAGCACAAGATACACATTTAAAAGTTTCCATCACTATGAATTTACTCAATCTCTGTTTGGTTTGAAGTTTATTCCTATAAATCAACTAATACCGAGTATAATGTATAAAGTGATGTGTAGAAAAAGTCTAACAACAACAACAAAAATAATACTCCCTCCGTTTGGAAAAAATGTTCATATTTTGACTTTGTGTAAAAATAAGAAAGTACTCCCTCCGTCTCTAAATAGATTACAATCTTTTTTTCTCTCTCCTCTCGATAACTTTTGTTTGTTTACGCGATTTCATTAAGTATTTGATAAAATAAAATATTCTTGTCACCTCTTGTTTTGTAGAACTTTTTGACGTAGTTTTTTAATATATAATTTTTATATCTTATTGATATACCAATTTGTAAATAAAATGATTTCAAAAAGTAGGAAATTTTACTCCGTAACCCGCAATTTGTAATCAAATTGGGGACGGAGGGAGTATTAAATTGTAGTTGACTTCTAATTTTGCCCTTGATGTGATAGGTAAAAGTAAGATGTGATGGATAGATTATTAGAGATAAAGTATGATGTGATAGGTAGGGTATGAAAAAGTAAGGGTAAAAGTGGTTTTTTAATAGAAAGTGGAAGTATTTTGTTGGAAGTGAAAAAAATGAAAGAGGAAGTGTTTTAAAAAACGGAGGGAGTAATAAAATTTCTAATTAATAATAATAATAATAATAATAATAATAATAATAATAATAATAAATAGTGCATACCCCGAGTAGTTATTGATAATAAGGAAGTAATTAAAAATCTTCTGCAACAAGTCACCACAATCCAGTTTAAAATTCAAATAGGATTAATATTGGCTTAATTGTTTTAATCATAATAATTGTTTTGGATAAACTACGTTCTAATTTATTTACGATGAACTTATCAAGATCCGATCTTTGCTAATATTTACTTGTTTATATTTTTTTTTAAAACAAGTCCTATTTTAATCTTATTAGCAGATTTATTTTTCGAATTTCATTTTCCAATTACGTTCTTAATTTTGAAGAGGAAAAAAAGACAAATCGTCATCATTTAAAATGCCACATATGTATTTTGCTTAGTTGCCAGCCCAGAGTATTGGTATAAAATTAAACAATTTTTGGGAGCAGCAGTGTAAATTATTCAATTTCGAGTATTAATGTAAAATCACAAATTCCTTGGAGTATTTGTGTGAATTTTTCCTTGAATTAAAAATAACTTCAGTCAAATCTCAATTTTATTTGGAAATATTGTTTTTCAATTAACACTAGTGTTTTGGATAATTTTCTAGTGATACATATTAACATTGAAAATACTGTTATTAGATGACCTTTTGTTAAATATTTGATCCGTACATTCACTTTGACTATAAAAAAAGAATTCTAGTTTGACTTTTTGGTCAACTATCTATCCCCTTCGACTATTAATAGATACAAGTATAATTTTAAACACCTTGGTTCCCATGGCTCTTAAACACCTTGATTCTCATGACATTGATTCTCAATGTCATGGGATGACCCGGGGTGCTCTGGTGCCCCGTTCGCAAAATTGACGGTTCCTACCCCCCTAATCACCAACTCTCCCACCCCGCCCCGACCCAAACACGCCCCCCCACTCCCAAATTGATTTTGACTTTGGAATCGAATTTTGACATTGGTTCCGGATCACCCCCAGATCATCCCATGACATTGGTTCCGAATGTCTTGAGAACCGGCCTCAATTTCAAATAAATAGTAAATGTTAGAAAAAAAAATTGATCGGTATATTATAACTAACCAAATAATTAAGAAAATTAAATTCAAACAGTAGGAGTGTTTTTTTTACGATTTATTAAAAAAATACAGAGGGAGAATAAAACGGAATTATTAAAATAATATATACTCTGGGTAAAGGGGAAGTACAATTACACAAGAGTTGGAATGAAACCGGGACTCTTAATTAATAATATTACTATTTTAATAAATACTCCGTATTAATTAAATTATTACGTATTATTATTCCTATCCAATTTAAAACTAGCAAATGGATATGTTACGTAGGAATGAAACTGGATTAGTATTATAATTATTATAAATCTTAAATAATAACAATAATAACTATTATTCCTATCCAATATAATATATATATCACAATCATCATTATCTAAATATATATAGATAGATTCTTATCCAAGATTTAAACAACTACATAAACCCCCAAAGCCTTCTTCTTCTTCAAATCTATCTCTCCCTATCGATCTATTTCGATCATCTCTCTCATCAATTCCTTATTCTTTAATTTCTTATTCTTCTTCTTCAAATATTTCTTTTAATCCAAAAGAAAATCAACATTAAGAATAATGGTTAGCGCCGGATTAGTTCGTACCATTGTTGGTATCATCGGTATGTTTAATTTCTTCTTCTTTTTCTCGGTAATTAATTAACGTAAGAAAATATTAATATTGTCATTAGACAGTCTTTTATTTAGCCAAAACTAAACGCTGAAACTGCTGTCAAACGGATCCATTGTATATATTTATTTTTTAAAATTTTTTTAGTAATTAATTAATGTAAGAAAATATTAATATTGTTAGATAGTCTTTTTTTGCCAAAACTAAAACTGTTGTCAAACGGATCCATCGTATATATATATTTTTTTTAATTAATTATTTAATTGTTTGTGTTATTTTGATACAGGGAATATTATCTCAATCGGACTCTTCCTCTCGCCAGTGTAAGCAATAATAATAATAATAAATAGATTTATTTATTTTATTGTTATCATATAATATTATGGATCGTTATTTTGTTAATAATATATTTATTTATTTATATTATAATATAGGCCGACGTTCGTAAGAATATGGAGGAAGAAGGACGTGGAGGATTTCCAGTTTTACCCCTACGTAGCGACGGTGTTGAATTGCATGCTGTGGGTGTTTTACGGGCTCCCGATAGTGAAGCCGGACAGCATTTTGGTGGTCACCATTAACGGCGCCGGCCTTGTCATTGAACTCACTTATTTGGCCTTTTTCTGCTACTATGACAAGTACAACAAGGGAAGGGTAATTCCGTCTTTTCCCTCTATTATTTATTATTATTATTATTACTATAATTATTATTATTATTATCATTAATTATTATTCCCTTAATTACTATTATTATTATTTGTTCTATTCTTAAAAGATTGTCACAATTTAATTTTTTTGTCAATCGCGTTACCCTTTGACTAAGAATTATAAAAACGTATACTTAGTTACAATGAAAATTTTGTATAATTAGCCTTAATTGGGTTTATTTTAAAATATGTCTTCGAATATCAAATTTTTATGATATTTAATTATTTTAAATCATATTTAAATCGTGGTCAAAGAGTGGCAGAGTTTGACGGAGGAATTATTATTATTATTATTATTGAGAAGTGGTTGGATGATTGTATTTCAAAAACAGATTACTCCGATCCGTATGATTGATTAGTTACGGATACGTTGTATATACAAATAAAGTAATTTATTAAAATAGTGATATAATTCTAATTATAATTAATTATATTTTTACTCCTTCAAGCAATTTTTTTACGGACTAATTTAGAAACTTATTTAGGACTCCATATTTAAGGATAATTGCATGTCATCAAATATATATGTTCTTACTCCCTAGCTCAAGTTGTTTTCTTTGCAGGCTAATTTAATAATTTATTTAAGGATTATTTACTTAAATAACAATAAAACAAAATGATTTTTCCTAACTAACATCATATGTTTTTTTCTAATGTAACACTTTTAGCTATTATTGATTAATCATTATTCAAGTAAATATTTGTCATTATTCCTCCTTCAAGCCATTACTAAGTGCTATTTAGAAAAATGACTTAAGTTTTAGAGCTATTTAGTGTAAATATTTCTTTAATTTATTCAATTGACACATAATTTGTGATTAATCGATTAACTAGTTCAATTTAAGATCTTATGAATGAATTAACTAATTATATTTTATTTTATTTGGGTGATTAATTATTAAATATAGAAACAAGTGGGGCTATATCTATTGGGAGAAGTGTGTTTCATGCTGGTGATAATCCTGATAACTCTGCTGTGCTTCCACACCCACGACAAAAGGAGTTTATTTGTTGGGGTTTTCTGCGACGTTTTCAACGTCTGCATGTACCTTTCCCCTCTTCTCGTCGTGGTACGTACATACATACCCATCTCTCTATTATCTCTCGGCTCTGTTTTTTCATTTAATTTAATACAAATACTTTACTAATATTTTTCCCTTCTATTTCTTTTAATTAGCTCTACACTAGGTATCTGTGTTTAATTTTATTTGTCACGATCTTTTTGGTTAATACTACTTCCGTTCCAAAAAAAATTCTTTACCGTTTAATTTTTTTGATCAAATATTGATAACAAAATGTATATAAATATAATGGAAATTTAGTGTAATTAGATTAATTTTAAGGTGTAATTTTGAGATACTAGCTTTTTATACCATTTATTTATTTAAAAATATATTTATTAATGGTCAAACTATGCAAGAATTTGACCCAAAAAATCAAACTATAGAAAAACAATTGGATGGAAGGATATTATTTTCTCTTTGGACCAAAATCATTTTCTTATTTTTCCCTTTTTAATATATATATATATATATATATATATATATGTAGATTGAATATATGAATTAATACTTAAATAACATTAAAACATAATGATTTTCCCAAAATAGCACCACATGTGTTTTTCTTTTCAATGTAGCATTTTTAATCACTATGCATTAGTCATTATTCAAGTCAGTATTCGCCATCACTGGACATTATGGACATTATTAAGTGCTATTTAGGGAATAAAACATTTTAAGTGCTATTTAGGAAAATGACTTAAGTTTTAGTGTTATTTAGTGCAAATATTTCATATTAAAAACTGAACCATGCATGTTGAATACATTATTGCAGAGAAAGGTTTACAGAACAAAGAGTGTGGAGTATATGCCATTCTCTCTCTCACTTGCCAGCTTCTTGAATGGCCTCTGCTGGTCAGCTTATGCTTTTATCAAAGTCTTTGATAAAGTCCTCTTGGTAAGCTCTTTGTTTATATATATATATTCACTAATTATACTCTTTGGATGTTTTCTGTGCTTATAATAATTAAGTTAATCAAAACTATTTATAAGTTATTTTTAATCTGTAAATTGCTCAAATATATATGTAAATCTTACATACTTATGTTTTTATTAAGTTCGTCTTTATGTTTCTTCTTTTTTTTTTGACAAATCATTTACAAAACTATACATAATAATTTAAAATCATCTCGAAATGACTTATTTCACATTTAAGTCAGTTTATAAAAGATACTTTTTACGTTTAAAGTAAAAACTTACCAAGCATTTATATATCAACAACAAGTCAATAAATATAAAAAACATCCCAATATATTCTTATTTTACAATATCATTTAATACGGATTATATTATTATTATTTTCTCATTAATTATTAAAAATAAAAAAAAATGATTATGCAGATTAGCAATGGTCTTGGAGCTTTATCTGGAGCAATACAACTGGTGGTTTACACGTACTATGCATGGATTTACACCCCACCGGGTAAACCCAATAATGCGGAGGTTCAGCTTCCGGCCGCCGGAACGCCGCCGCCGCCGTCCACCGCCGCCATGGTTTAGTTATATATTCAAGTCAGCCGCGCCATTAGTTATATAGAGGTTTCTGATCTGATGATGATCTCGCGGCGGCCGGGCCTCACAGATCTAGGGTTTACTTTATTTATTTATTGTAAACCCATCGAGAAGAAATTGCGTTTTTTATTTGTTTTTTTAATTTAGTAGGGTATTTAATTATTTATTATAGGTACTTTTAATCTTTTGATTTTTTTTTTTTCGTTTAGACAGTTAGTAACAATTTTAATTTCCATTCAAAACCAATGCAAGTAATTAAGTTTGAAGAATGCTTTGATATAATTTGGTGCCTATTATTATTATTATTATTATTATTATTATTATCTCTTTCATAAACATATATTCATTTGATAATTCAGAGTCTCTTACAATACTTTTTTTAGCACTTCAATACTTTAATTTATGCATAAAGTATTTTTCCTAGGGAGTATTATTATTATTATTATTATTATTATTATTATTATTATTATTATTATTATTATTATTATTATACTGCGCAACAGAAAGTGTGTGCAATTCAACTGTGGGCATGTGAATGTATGAAAAGTAAAGAAAAAACAAACAAAAAAACGAAACGTGCTCGAGAAAGAGTCAAAGATTTAGGCAGACAAGGAAAACAAATTGAAGTTTTCATTGTGGCAGCTTACTAGTGTGTGCATTTAGGCACGTTTGAGAATATCGTTTTTGATTATTGGATAGAGTTTTAACGGTGTAGATTAACTTTGAAAATGCTAATGCTAAATGCTGTCCGTAAATAGTTTTTTCAAAATGCCAACGCTAATCTATGCCGCTATTCTAATGATCAGAGGTCTTTACACTTACACCTTCCTCCAGTATATCACTGGCAGTCCTTATCAAGATCAAGATCAAGAGTCAAAAGTGAGTGCGGCACGCACCTTTTTGTTTGTTTCGGAGCCGTTTTGGCGGGGCGTACTAAACCCACTACGTACCAAGCGGATCCGTCACCTGCAAGATAAGGTACGAAGCCCTCTGAAACTCATTCAGAGCAACTTCGTACCTCTTTCGAATGAGTTTCACTATGTTACACTCATTTGAAACGAAATGAGTTGAACTCAAAACAAACATAGTGTCACTATGTTACACTATGGTTACACTATGTGAGTTGTGAGTTCAACGAATCCTTGCAAGCTAGANCTTCCTCCAGTATATCACTGGCAGTCCTTATCAAGATCAAGATCAAGAGTCAAAAGTGAGTGCGGCACGCACCTTTTTGTTTGTTTCGGAGCCGTTTTGGCGGGGCGTACTAAACCCACTACGTACCAAGCGGATCCGTCACCTGCAAGATAAGGTACGAAGCCCTCTGAAACTCATTCAGAGCAACTTCGTACCTCTTTCGAATGAGTTTCACTATGTTACACTCATTTGAAACGAAATGAGTTGAACTCAAAACAAACATAGTGTCACTATGTTACACTATGGTTACACTATGTGAGTTGTGAGTTCAACGAATCCTTGCAAGCTAGAGACATTTTATTGTCAATGTAAGTGTGATATTGATGGTTTACCAAAGGAATTAGAAAGGCCGGTGGAAGACTTTGGTCGTGAAGTAATTAATTATTAGTCTCGTGCGGCAAAAGGAATTAGAAAGCAAATTGATATCTTCAATTAATTAGTGCTGCCGGTGGAAGACTTTGGTTTTTTAGATGAAAGGCTCAATCCTTTGATGTGAAGAGATATGGTGAGATTTTTATCCTTTGATGTGAAGAGAGTCGCCTATATGTGTGTGGGTGTTTGATGCACTTGTTCAACCACTGAATCAGTGTCTTGACCGGTTCAATCATCAGTTCGGTTTTGAAAACAAGGTAGATTACATTTTTGTCAAAATAGTGTATTGAGTAATCGCAAATTCTAAGGTACCACACTCCAGGGTGTAGCGGATTATTAGGAGCTTTGATCCTCACATTGGATTGGGTAGCGAACGGTCGTTCTCAACTCTTATGGGTTGGGATGACTCCTTGGCCTTCTGACGAGTTCTAATTTTGTATTTCTATTTTTTTAATTGGTCTAAAATTTAAAAATACAAAAATGAAATTCTTTTTCCTTGCCAGATTTTGTTGATTGAATTCTAAAATGACACGCTATAAATGAGTCAGACTCTCAAATGGACTGATCCAACGGAGTACATTAAGTTTTTCGGAATTGTGCTAATTTTGGCAAAACTTGAATATAATTTTAAATAAACAAAACTTGTAAAAATTTGATATACCAAAATTATATCTTAAAACGAATTCAATTATATTAACTCCAAATTGTAAGTATAGTAGATATTTATTTTTTTCTCATAATTTATATTAAATGTTAGTAGAAAAATTAAACTAGGACAAATAACTCCCAAGAAGGAGTACATAGTAAAATTACAAACAATGTTTGTGATTTAAAAGCTTTGAATCGGTTCTGACAAAGAGTAAATTTGCAAGTGCAACGGGATGGATTTAGCTTCTTCAATTTCATTCATTAGCTAAAGAAAAAATGATTGACGAAATTCATGTGCCCACACCGGAAGTTTTAGAGCTTTATGATCGAAATAGAATGCTGAGATTTGAAGGAATGGGCACGACCTTACTTGAACAGGATCTGTTCTACAGGGGAGTACCTCTAAACCCTTTAATCTAAAGAGTGACTAGCAGCCTGCTCTCTTTGTAGCTTGGATCTGTTCTATAGGGGAGTACCTCTAAACCCTTTAATCTAAAGAGTGACTAGCAGCCTGCTCTCTTATGGGGTGGGGATGGCTTCTTTGCCTTCTGACAGGTTCTAACCTTTTGTTTCTATTTTTTTTCCTTGTTTTTACTTTTCATGTTTTGATCTTTTGGTGAAAAAGAGACATTTTTTACCATAAATTAAACATTATCTAAACAAATAAATGATATAAAGATTTGTTATATCAAAACTATATCCTAAAATAAACTTATTTATACTCCGTATTATAATTAAATATACTTTTCTCACAATTTTTTTGCATTCTGACAGGTTCTAACCTTTTGTTTCTACTTTTTTTCTTGTTTTTACTTTTCATGTTTTGATTTTTTGGTGAAAAAGGGACACTTTTTTACCATAAATTAAACATTATCTAAACAAATAAATGATATAAAGATTTGTTATATCAAAACTATATCCTAAAATAAACTTATTTATATTATAATTAAATATACTTTTCTCACAACTTTTTTGCGTTCTGACAGGTTCTAACCTTTTGTTTCTACTTTTTTTCTTGTTTTTACTTTTCATGTTTTGATTTTTTGGTGAAAAAGGGACACTTTTTTACCATAAATTAAACATTATCTAAGCAAATAAATGATATAAAGATTTGTTATATCAAAACTATATCCTAAAATAAACTTATTTATATTATAATTAAATATACTTTTCTCACAATTTTATTTGCATTCTGACAGGTTCTAACCTTTTGTTTCTATTTTTTTCTTGTTTTTACTTTTCATGTTTTGATTTTTTGGTGAAAAAGGGACACTTTTTTACCATAAACTAAACATTATCTAAACAAATAAATGATATATAATTTAGATATATTAAAACTATATCCTAAAACAAACTCATTTATATTATAATTAAATAAACTCATTTATATTAGCTAAGGGGCTAGAGCGTGATTAGCAGCCTGCTCTCTTTGCAGCTTGGACCGGGTAGCGAATGATCGTTCTCAAGTCTTTATGGGGTGGGGATGGCTTCTTGGCCTTCTGACAGGTTCTAACCTTTTGTTTCTATTTTTTTTCCTTGTTTTTACTTTTCATTTTTTGATCTTTTGGTGAAAAAGAGACATTTTTTACCATAAATTAAACATTATCTAAACAAATAAATGATATAAAGATTTGTTATATCAAAACTATATCCTAAAATAAACTTATTTATACTCCGTATTATAATTAAATATACTTTTCTCACAATTTTTTTGCGTTCTGACAGGTTCTAACCTTTTGTTTCTACTTTTTTTCTTGTTTTTACTTTTCATGTTTTGATTTTTTGGTGAAAAAGGGACACTTTTTTTACCATAAATTAAACATTATCTAAACAAATAAATGATATAATGATTTGTTATATCAAAACTATATCCTAAAATAAACTTATTTATATTATAATTAAATATACTTTTCTCACAACTTTTTTGCGTTCTGACAGGTTCTAACCTTTTGTTTCTACTTTTTTTCTTGTTTTTACTTTTCATGTTTTGATTTTTTGGTGAAAAAGGGACACTTTTTTACCATAAATTAAACATTATCTAAACAAATAAATGATATAAAGATTTGTTATATCAAAACTATATCCTAAAATAAACTTATTTATATTATAATTAAATATACTTTTCTCACAACTTTTTTGCGTTCTGACAGGTTCTAACCTTTTGTTTCTACTTTTTTTCTTGTTTTTACTTTTCATGTTTTGATTTTTTGGTGAAAAAGGGACACTTTTTTACCATAAATTAAACATTATCTAAACAAATAAATGATATAAAATTTAGATATATTAAAACTATATCCTAAAATAAACTCATTTATATTATAATTAAATATACTTTTATCACAATGTTTTTCTCAGAGCGTGATTAGTAGCTTGGTCCTACAACTTGGATCGGGTAGCGCATGATCGTTCTCAAGTCTCAACTCTTACGAGATTGGGATGTCTCATTGGCCTTCTGACGGGTTCTAAGTTCTAACCTTTTGTTTATATTTTTGTTTCTTGTTTTTTAATGGGTGTTAAGTTCAAAAGTACTACTCCCTCCGTTCCAAAAAATTTTTCATGTTTTGATTTTTTGGTGAAAAAGAGACATTTTTTTAACCATAAATTAAACATTATCTGAACAGATAAATGATATAAAAATTTGATATATCAAAACTATATCTTTAAATAAACCCAATTATATAAAATTTATATTATAATTAAATATACTTTTCTCACAATTTTTTTCTCAGAGTGTGATTAGTAGCTTGGTCCTACAACCTGGATTAGGTAGCGAATGATTGTTCTCAACTCTTACGTGGTTGGGATGGCTCCTTGGCCTTTTGATAGGCTCTAACTTTTTTTTTTTAATTTTTTTCTTCTCTTAATTGGTGCTAAGTTCAAAATTAAAGTACTACTCCCTTAGGTCTAAAAAACTTTTCATATTTTGATTTTTTGGTCGAATAGAGACACATTTGATCATACATTAAACATAATCTAAACAAAAAATGATATAAAAATTTGATATATCAAAACTACATCCTAAAATAAACCAACTATATTTAATATATATTATAATTAAATATACTTTTTTCACAATTTATTGTCACTATTTGACCAAAAATTAAAATAAGAAAAGTTTTGAGATCTGGATGGAATAAAATTTAGTTCTTTTTTCTTGATTAGCAGTTTGGTCTTATACTATGGATCGGGTAGCGGATGGTCGTTCTCAACTCTTACGAGGTTGGGATGGCTCCTCGGCCTTTGACGGGGTTTAACTTTTTGTTTTTAATTTTTTCTTCTTCTTTTAATTGGTGCTAGGTTCAAAAGTACTTCGGTCAAATAGAGGCACTTCTTTGACCATACATTAAACATAATTTAAACAAATAAGTGATATAAAAATTTGATATATCAAAACTATATCCTAAAATAAATGAATTATATTAAATTTATACTATAACAAATATACTTGTCTCACAATTTATTGTCACTATTTAACCAAAAATTAAAATAAGAAAAATTTTTAGGCCCGAATAGAATAAAATTTAATTCTCTATTCTTGACAAATCTTGTTGATCGAATTCAAAATATCACACTATAAATGAGTCGAGCTCTATTGAACGTCAGGGCAAATAAATCATGGCAAACTAGTAATTAAAAAATAAATAGAAATCACCCCTAATAAGACTAAAACATTGTGCTTATCCCTAAAATAGGAGTTCATGTTTTTTATCCCACAAATAGGACCTCTCCCGCCACATTCTTTCTTTCTCTCCCGATTTTGCCATCTTTTTCCTTTCCGTGTCACAATTCACAATCTGCCCCGTCTACATTACAACTCTTTGTAATACAACATTACAATGGTTCGTAATATTCATCACCACATTACAAATTATGACACTGATAATATCCATATTACATACTTTGTTGGACAATCATGAATTTTTTTAATTGCATATTAACCATTGCATATTTTTATTTTTTTGTTATGCATTTAAAGTCAACATGTCCATATGAGTTTAAAGGACAAAACATGGACATGTTGTGAATTCTAATTGGATCAATTTATTTGCGTTCATGCGGTGGCTGCTGTTAGGAGACATCCCGGCTTATCTTGTTATGATTTTATTTCTCCTTTCTACAAAATTGAGACGTTAGTATATATGTACATATGCTGGTATAGTCCACCCAAACACATAGAAATCCTATTCCATGAGTGGAAGATCCATACACTATTTGATATCACTTTATGTTGCATTACATGACTTTTTTTAGTATGATTTAGTTGTGTTAAAATTGCTTGTACTAAGATGTAACTTTTTTTGAACTCCTATTTA
>OOIL02003368.1:858863-885279 GCA_900332095.2 Cuscuta campestris
TTCTATTTTGTTCCTTGGCCTTGTGACATTATTGTAGTTTTCACTATTTAATCACTATTTAAAAAACTCACTTTCTTATTATTGAAGCTCAAAAGGAGAGAATTTACAGACATTATTGTAGTTTTTCAAGCAAGTGCATAAACTATAATTACATGAAGATGGACATCAAAGGCCTTAGCTAACTCCCACAGCATTCATCTCGCCAAACATTTACTTGAGAAAGAAATGTGGATTCGTCCTGAACGAAAAACAAGAGAAATTACAACAAAAAAACATTCTACAAAAAATGCTACTCCGTATTATAACACTTGGGTTTGACATCATTGATGACATGCATCACTGTGTCTCACACATGACTATATATGTACATCTATTTGTGAGATGCAGCGAAGTCACCAATGGTGTCAAACTTGCTGTCAAACTTGGTACCATTGTAGCATGGTCCAACATTCCACGTTTGGTCTCACAACTATCATGTTATTTTCACTTCGGGTTTCATGCAGATATTTTGCAAATTTCGGCCATGGTATTAGAGCCTTGTTGACCCGATCAAATCTTATTTCTTGTGCATTTTATGCTCACTATTGAATAACAATTAAACTTTTATGTACTTCGTAATTTTATTAAAAAACTGATATAGTAAATTTGAAAATTTACAAAACATATTACTCCGTATTACTCTAGTCGGGTTCAGGTTGAAATATTGTGCCCAAATATTAAGTATCAAAATCCGACTTGAACCCGACCGTTTGTCATCCCTAGTCCTGCGTGTTATTTCTTATTTTTCGACTAGCCTAACAGGTCTAGACTTGGATTAACTTTACCATGAGTAAGCCCAAGTAGGCATTACTAGGCTCAAGTAAAGATGATTTGTCTTACACTTTCATAGATAATCTTGAGCCAAGTTCGACCACGAAGGTGCGGATCTCCATTGGGGCGAGTTCCACGATCAACTTTACGGGATCTAGAGGACAACCTCTAGATGAATGCCATTGTTCAGAAGACCCGCCGTTGGCTTTCCATATTAGCCTTTTCTTTTCCATTTCTTCGCGTTCTTGGTTGGCGCTTAAACTAGTTTCCTTAACTTTGTTTATCTGCAAACACAATTTTGAAGGATGTGTTGTTTACTTGTGCTATACTTCCTCCATCCCAAAATAAATTTCATGGCGTTTAAGAAAAGTGTATGGTCATAATTTGTTAAGAAGAAAAAAGAAATGGTGTGAGCCACACATTCCTTAAAATGGCTAGGTTCATTGGCCATTCATTTGGAGTGGCCACAGAAGCCACTGCCTTGTTCATAAAATTGATGATTACTACCCCCTACCCCCCTCCCCCCAGTAAACTCCGCGCCCAGTCCCACCCCTAACCCATCCCCCCACCCATGTCAATTGCACCCCGCAAGTTTAGTTGACTTTAAAGTCAATTTTTTTACTTTAAAGTCAACTAAACTTGCGGGGTGCAATTGACATGGGTGGGGGATGGGTTGGGGTCGGGACTGGGGGGTTTACCGGGGGGTTAGGGGTAGGAATCATCAATTTTACGAACGGAGCATAGTAAGTATCCGAATCGGAGTAGTGGCTTCCGTGGCCACTCAAAAGCAGTGGCCATAGAACCGGCCCGAAAAAGAAAAGTATGAAGTTTATTTTGAAAAGAGAGAGTATTAGGCAAACTGCAGGAACATTTGTTGTGTTTTACCTTCCTGCTGGGGAACAGTTTCTTCAACTCTACAGTGGCTATAGTTGATAGATCTTTGTCTTCTCCAGCCTATAATCAAAACACAAAACTGGAGTTATAGAAAAGTTTTACATATGTTTAGCTTTCTTAATCTTTATGAAATTGAAATAAATATTAAAATGAGTTCAAACAAATACAAAATAAACATATTGAATTTGAGCGGATGTTTTATCCCCCCCCCCACGTTTCCTTCCAAATTTCTATTGTATATTCCTTCCCTGTTTTCTTTCCCTGGAGTTTTCAGGTTCCAACGGGCCCCTAACTTTGTAAATGCTAAAGTTAGCATTTTGAGTACACATTAACTTTGTAAATGCTAAAGCTAAATGCTGCCATTATATATACTTTTCAATTCGCTGAGGTATTGTTGCCAAACGGGCACCTGCCACATAGTAACATTCACACATGAGTCAGGCAAACTCGACTCAAATCTCCATTTGGAATCATATTTGGACATAATTGTCATTTCACTCCTATTGTGTATTACACACTTACATCTTGCTCTTGTGAGCCACTTGAGCTTGACACTTCCGCACTCAAGCCAGACTCAAAATAGGGTCGAGTCAAGCTCAAATCTGTGGAGCTCAGGCTCGGCTTGACTTAGGTCAAATATACTCAAAAGTGGTGCATATATTGTAAAAGAGAAAAAACCAACCTCGTACAAATGTGCCAATCGTATAAGAACGGTCTTGTCTTCAAGCTCCTGCAATTATCAGACAAAAAAGGGCAATTAGGAGAAAAGATAAATTTTTTCATCCCCACATATACTCCATATTAAGGTAGGGATACCTGTAGTGTGATGATTGCAACATTATCAGGAAGACTATAGGAAGGGTCAATCCCGGTAAATGTTGAGATTTGAGACTTCATCCCTTCATTTGTGGCCTACAAAGTAAGGATTAGGGAAGAATGAGACTTTCTGTGAGGAAAAAATAGAAGAAGGTTGAAGTCATTCTAAAACCTGCTCAGAAAATGCTAAAAGAAACGGGGAATATATCTCCTGTCCAAAGGACCGGCGCCACCTAGCTCCCCCTCCGAGAGGGTCGATTCTTACATAAAATTTCCCACTGACCTGAAAGAAAAAATGAACCATTTACCATCGTATTCCAGAAACTGTTTCTTTTAACTAATTAAAAAACCCTTTTAAATATGTACATTGTTAGATAAACTAGTCCATTCAATCATTTTGATTACACTCATGCTGGGCTTTGTTTGGTTGAGAAGAGAATAAGACATAAAAAAAGAGACGAGATTTTGAGAAGAAACACGAAAATGAGAAAGAGAAGGAATTTTATTTGTTGTTGGATATAAGAGAATAGATATGAAAGGAAAGAAGTGTGCGTTAATTTTTAAAAAGTACATAGTCAAAGTTCATAATTTAACATTGAAATGATTACTAGTGGTTTGGTTACCGTTAATCCTGCACACTTGTCTGCAACACACACTGTTTCATTCAGTGCTTCACCAACACCTTTACCGTCATCATGAAGCAACCTCCTACAAAAGAAGAAAAATGAAGATTTCATTTCAAACTTGTGATATTAAAAAAAATCCCAAACAAATCTTATTCAAAAACATTATAGAAACTTTGTTGTCCCCAGAAGGAGCCATTAAAAAAACAAAACAAATTTCTAATTTTCATGACACCTTTCCAAAAAAAAGTCCAATTTAGTTGAAAAGGCAATATTAATAATAATACTCCCTCCGTCCGCCATATATCTTCCCAAATGCTCTTTTTATTTGTCTGGGAAAGACCTTCTCATTACCTTTTTTTAACATTTAAAATACCTCAACTATCCTCACTTTATTTATTACACCTCAACCACCTCATTTAATATACTCCACCACTTTCATCAAAGGTATTTTAGATTTTTAGTAAACATCCACTTTTTTCAACTCTCCTTAAAAACCACAAAAAGTTAGTCCGGGAAGATCTATGGCGGACGAAGGGAGTAATAATAATTATAATAATAGCGGTAAAGTAGCTAGATATGGATACATTACCTATGAAGCATGAGCTCCAATTGGCCATCAATAAGGCTCGAGCCTCCCACAGACCTATCAACCAAGATCGAGAGCTCGGTATTGCTATCCTTTATGTATGTTCCAAGATTGATCTGAAAGGACCATGAAACTATTGTCACACATCAAATCCAAATAGATAAGTTCTCATCTCATGGAAAACAATGTGTTCGAGATTCTGAATCAGACTGTAAGGACAAACACACCTTAACTTCAACAAAACTTTGTTATTGTGTTTTGGGTCAAACCCGGACTGATTTGTTTTTACAATATCCCAAAAAGACACGAATGGAGTTGTATGAACCCTTGTATTCAAAACAAACCTTTATTGTCTGATGTAAGAATTAGAATGGCTATCCAAGAATTAGAACTTCAATTAATGTCATATGGACATACCCATCATAGCTAACACACATGCCTCAATGTGCATATATAGTCTTTTCCTAGGTGCTAGACTTTCCGCCTGTGTTTTACCTAGGTGCTAAGCCCTATAATGCCACCTATGCCGCCTAAAACATTTTAGATCAGAGCATTTGAGAACAAAATTGTTACATTCACTTAAGGCATGTTTGAGAACTGGCGGATTTGGCTCAAATTTCATGTTTGGGAAATGTTAAAAAATCGGGATTTGGATTTGAGGCAAATTTTTGTAGGTAGTGTTTGGGAACTAGCATTTCATTTCAACTCACACATTTCGGTTCCAAAATTTGAAATCTTGAATTTCAAATGACAAGGGGAGGTGTATGGATTTCAAATTGCGCATTGTTATGAATGAGAGGAATCTGACTCAAATCCAAAATTTTTAAGTTTTCCAAACATGGAATTTGAGCCAAATCCAGATTTTGAAATCCAAATCCATGTCCCCAAGAAAACCACTAATTCATTACAAAGAACAACAACAACAACAACCCAGTTAAATCCCACAAGAGTAGGGTCTGGGGAGGGTGTGTGTACGCAGACCTTGCCCCTACTCGAAAGTAGAGAGGCTGTTTCCAAAGAGACCCCCGGCTCAACGTCAAAAGTTGCATTGCTTGACTAACTGCTACTTCATTAATTAAAGAAGCGCAAATAGTTTAGATATCCATTTTGATTTATTCCATCACACCCCAAAGCCAAAAACAGGTGAAATTTTGGCTCCATCGAAGATGATGGAAAACACTAATTCATTACAAAGCTCAATTGCAAATTCATATGCCTCCCCTTGTCATTTGGAATTCAAGATTTCAAATTTTAGAACTGAAATGCAAGAATTGAAATGAAATGTTAGTTCCCAAACACCACCTTAATTCATTGAGATTCTCAGGAAAGTTTATTTCACACCCATACTTTAGATTAGACTCAAACCCATAGACAACTGATGTAGGATACCCAAACACGCTCCCTCTCAACCAAGATGGGTTTGACAACTGAAGGGGTGGATAAATGGGACAGAATTGATGAGCAACAGTCAAATGGGCTGCCCCAAACTGCGGAGTGGATGAGCACCATAGATACCAATATACCATGAACTAGGCTCTGATACTATATTAACTTGGACTTAATTCACCAAAATGATCCTCAAGATATGAGATTTATCTCACACTTGTCTACTAGACTGGAACTCAATTGGCAACTAAGGTGAGATGCTACAACAAATATAATCATAAAAATAGCAAATCACTTCATAGACTAGCTGAGATTAGCATTAACTATTTTCTGAACGGTATATATAATGAATAAACTACTAGATTAAATCTTGTAATACTAAACTTGCTTGTAGGGAAGATATCGAGTTGCTAAAAACATACCGGATAATAATTTCCTGCAACCGGTTGATTCACTTGAAGATCCCAATCAACTCTGTAGTTCCGAATCTGCAAAATTATCAAGGTGCTCATACTCATCTATGAGAATGATTCAAGCAAGAGGAACATGAATCAATGACATTATATACCCTTTCAAGGAAATCGCGCCCGTTAGAATCGGTATAAAATGTCTTGTTACTTTTTATGTCAGTTGTAATCCGGGTCACAACCTCTTTCCCTATTCCATCATCAATAGGTAAGGGGCCAATCTGAAATTCGGGATTTCTAATGAGAGGAATACTTGAATTTTCTTCTTTCATTTGATAAGTTTGTAAATAACATGACTAGTAATTATGAATTAAATTCACTCACAGTAAACTCAACTTCAGCATGCTCTTTTTCCTTGTAAACTCTTGTAATCTGCCCATGTGTTTTGAGAAAGAGAGTAAGAGACAAAAAGTTCAACGATGCAAGTAAATGGCATTTGAAAGGCTGATATACTAAAATCACAATACTACCGCTGTTATTTTTCTTTTGGATAAATCGGCATAAAAGACAGGAAAATAAAATCCCAAGAATGTGAATTTAAAAGTCAGTATGGAACCCAGAAAATTATCTGCAAGAAAGCATAAAGGAACATTGAAAGGAAAAGATGTGGGGGAAATTAAAAGAAAGGATGAAACTCAAATAAATTTATTTTAGATGTTTGTTGATACTCAAAAAAAGCTATCCATTATAATCCCAAATCCCAATGCTATTGGGGTCTAGGGTGTCAAAATGTACACAGCTTTATTCGTGTAAAAAAGAGAGGTTGTTTCATAGCTGCAACTTTTGTCCAAGACTTCATAGAAAGTAAGAAGCAAGGGAAGTTTTAAATGACATTTTGATTTAGTCCATTATTTACATGAAGCTAAAAACCTAGTAAAAATGACTCTTTTTACTCCGCTGGTTGACATCTTATTTTCCTTTTTCAAAACATTTTGTGGGATCCAAGCATACCCTCAAAGTTTCAATAGTTAACAGAATATCGGATTAAATATTTACCTGGTAAATCCACGAATTTATTGTTTGATGAACTTCATCATAAAGAGGTCCACGTAAAACTTTAAGGGGGACCTAATACGTCAATACACAACATCTTAGAGATTAAGTATGTTACACACATTAATTTAGGGATCCAAAATGACTCTTTTACCTTTCCTTCATTGCTCAATGCAAATGAGCCATTTGGGCGAAATATATATGCTCCACTGGCCTTTAAAAGAATATAATAGTCCCTTAGTAAATAACTGAATCAAAGAGACTACATAAAATATAAATAAAGATTTGAAGAAAATGCCACCTGATAGTGGTCCCTATCCTTATCCTTGCTACCATCATCAGCAGAATAATAAATGTATGATTGTGACACATCAGCATTAACCTTTGATCAAAATAAAGAAAAGCAATATCCACTTTCATCATCATGTATCAAAAACTTTGTAGGTATAAAACTAAATTCACTTTTCTAGTTCACTTTACCTTGTTTTGGCCATTAACAAATTTAGCAAGTTTTCCATCATTTCCAGAAAACATTAGTTTCAAGTTGCCGGGCCCTGCTACTATGACATCATTTTGATGCATACTTAATTGATGATTTGTCTCCTTAGCTTTAGCTGCAACTTTAATAATAATAATAATAATAATAATAATAATAATAATAACAACAACAACAACAATAACACAACAATGATGATGATATTTGTGATCCGTGGGGGAAACAATTTGTTAACCATCTTATATACTTCTTTTGTCTCATAAGTTTTTTTGTCTGGGTAAAACTAATTATATTTTTGACATGACACAAGTATTATAAATCATAATTGATACCTATATGCTTTTATAGTCAAACGCAAATTATAGCATTAAGCTTGTATCATCTTCATTTGTTTTGGCCATTAACAAATTTAGCAAAATTACTTGAAATATCATCTTCATTTGATAAAACACGACTCTTTTTTAGCAAGCAAGTTGGAATATTATGCATGGTATCCCTATACTTTTGCATTTTCTATTTGGTAGACCCATATTTTTCTAAACTCACATTGTACCCTTGTACTTATGTGAAGGTCGTGGTACACAATGTGTCAATTTCACATAAGTACGAATCCGTGACTTTTAGAATTGAACCTTGACAAAAAAATTGAAGTTACAAAAAATTTGAAGTTAGAGACATGTTCAATATGATACACTGATTTGAACCAAAAATTAAATTTTGAAAATATAAGCAGGATTCTTTGACTTGTATAAGTTGCGCCTTGTAAAAATTAAACAGTTGTGCCTTGACCAAACATGCCTCTTTTTTCTTTTTGGCCAGAGGGAATAAGAGTAAATATGGTGGTCGTTGGGAGCTAACCAGAATGTCTACTGCTGGTGATCGTATATGTGGTGAAACCTAACGGTGGAACCGTTGCAGTAAATGCAAGCCAATATAATGTCCTAGTATTTGAGGATTTGCCAACATAAGCTTTAGCGTAGTATTTCCTCAGGGACATTGAGGCATCTAATACAGGTAAAACCTGTGATTCTATTTCTTTTCCAGTGGAATCCCAAACGGCAACAGTTTCACTGCTCACCTGCATCATGTTTTCCAACTAATAAGTGCATTTCCTATAAGGTACTACCTTGGTAAATAGGAAGGAAATTCAAATTCGATTAGACCGTTTTAGATTTTTAAACTTATTTATATTTCATGGTACTTACTTAATAGAAATATATAATTATGTGAACAAATGAGTTTGAACAAATTTCCAAAATTGATTCTTTAAGTTTGAAACAATCTTTTATTTTTCTCCATATATGTCTTTCCTTCCAAACTTCCATTTAGTTTTCCTCCCTAATTCGCTCTCTAGCATTTTTTGGGTTGTTTGGAACCAGAAATATACAGGGGGGGGGGGAAGAAAATAGACAGGAAAGCACACAAGAAATTATTATAAGATAGCCTAGATGGGTTGTAGGTTTGACTCCTAGGAGGGGAAACCTTTACTTAAAAGGTGATGTAATATTGTAATCCCTAGTGGAGTAAGTAATTCATAGATCCTAGGAATATTAGACGAAGCTCAAGACCTCAGTTATAGAAAATAGAAGGGAACCCCCAGGAAAGTTGGAAGGAACTAAAATGTGAATATGTGATAGAAAGTAAAAGATAGCCTAAAACTAGAAAAAACTTATGTTCGATATTTCACATTTGTTTATACTCATTTTCATCACTTGAGTATATTATATTGACTGAAAAATTTAAATACATGTATAAAAAATAATAATATAAAAATCTCATCCTAGTTCCTTTCCCTTTGCATTTATAAGAAAATTATTTTCCCCAATTTTTTTTCTCCTTTCCCTAACATTTTCCAGGATCCAAACTTACCCTTCTGAGGAAATGTAGGTGTCAAAAGGATTCTCTAGCAACTAATAGGAAATTGGTGCAATATAAGAGTAAAAGCCAACTTCATAAAGTAAAACCATTACAAATGTAAGAATATCAATCATTCAATCATATAAAATATACTCCGTAATAAAATGTCTATCTGAGAATCCATAGGAATAGGGTTCACTTACAGGGATTCTCACAACATTAGTTCTCTTCCATCCTAGAGAATTATATACAACCACCACCTACATAGAGAAAAAACAACTGTGACTCATACAGATTTTTACATCTGTTTTTTGTAAGTGTGAAGGGAGCTTTGGCAGACCGGCTGAGGTCTTTTTGTGTGACCTTGAGGTCACTGGTTTAAGTCTTGGAAGCAGCATTTTGCAAAATGCAAGGTATGGTCTGCGTACATCACATCCTCATTTGTTTCTGCAACTGCCTTCACATTTTTTTCACACAGATTTCTAATGAAAATTGAAAATTGTTCCGACAATGCATTAGCACTAACCAAGTTTTTACCAAGAGACAAATCAACTTCAGTTTGAGGACAGTAACTTATATTCAGAAGCGGGCACTGAAATGAAAAGAGCAAAAGAGTCAATATACTAATGGAAACCGAAAAATAGCATGGAGAAAAAAAAAATCAATTGTTCATAAAACCAATTCTAAACAGCTCTCAGATATACAAAGAAACTAGATTACAAAATATTTTCAAAAAAAACAAAGGAAATTAAAAAATGTGCAATTAACTTCAAAATTAAGATAAGTACCCTTGAAAGGGAAACAAAAAAAATAAAATTTGTGTTCCTGCTGAACCCTCCATTTGTCAAAACATAGGTATAATTTGAAGGGTGAAAGGGATTGCCAAAGGCTTTTGGAATTACAGTTTATGGTAAGTGCTTACTTAATGCTTTGTTTGGCTGAGGGAAATACAGAAGAGAGAAAGAATGAAAGTGTATGAGAATTCACAAAGATGTGACAAGACTATGTCTAATGTAGAAAGAGGAATGATAGAAATGTGTGTTGCTTGTAAAAAGGCAAAAACACATGCAACTATTACATTGTGATGTTAAGGTGAACTAGGTGAGCATTAATGGGAGAGAAAAGGGAAGAAGTTTTCTCCCAAATTCCTTCGAACTATAGAAAAGATTGTAAAAAGTAGGTGAGCCCCATTTTACATAGTTACTACCCAAATAAAATGTCATCAAGAATAAAAAATAAAAACATAATTACATAGGAAATCAGTATCTACATGATAATATTTGTAATAAGTATCCCTATATTATGAGGCAATTTACCTGACTAAACTTTGTTTCCACATTCTTGCATCCAGATTTCAATTTTGCTTCAAGCACACAAGCCAATGTATTTGCAACCACATCTTCCGCCTACATGAAGTCTTATCTCAAAATGAAACTCTTCTTTTGTGAAGAGGAAGGTTTTCTATCACAAGTTATTGAAACATTGGAGTGAATATTACCTCCTTGTAACCTATTGACAAACGCTTTGCATAATCATTAGCGACATGTTGTTGCTCCGTTCCACTAACTGCATCATGGTGTTGAGCAATGGCCATAGCATCTCCAAGTGAATCGGTGGTCGGTCCCGCCTCATTTCTTCCTTTAAAAAATTCCAATTGCCTTGCTGCCTGTCATGCATAAAGTACACCACGTTGAAAATGTATCCCATGTATCATCCACCATATAAGAGGTAGACTTCATAACTTTATTGTCTAGGTTTTAAGGTTGAGACTCATGCTTCAAGTCTCCAACTTCTATATGTTGGATTTTTTTGGGTTTATTTATATTTCAAAATGCCCTTCAGGCTTCAACAGATTATTTATCCAATAAACATGAAGTTGCAAGACAAACCAAATAATAGCCACTCATCGATCTGACGTAGCCCTTGATGGCTGGCCTACTTGTGAAATATCCGGTCCAATAGGCATTTTCACGGTCTGCATATCTGATTAACAGAGACATTTATACATCTTCCAACGTAAAACTACACAGTAAAAAATTTGGCAATGATTCCTATCCCTGCCATTTTCTGGGCTCCAAATATAGCCTGAACTATTATGTCTGCATCATAACATTTTAAAACTTTGAGACTCACGGGAAAAAGTCCTCAGTCTTAAGAGGCCAAGACTGATCTGAAGCATGTTTTGCATCTGTGTAGACTGATGGAGTCGAGTATAAAGCATTGACACGTCCATCCTACAAACGGATAGCACCATTTGTCATATCAACAACAGATAAACCAGTACAATTATGAACACAATCATATTTAAAACATCAAGAATCCAAAATAGAGTTAAAGTGATGGGGTCACCAACTTGATTGACGTAATGAATGAGTTTGTCCAGATTGCGAAACCAAGTGTGTGCATACTGATACTTGAAATCTGTTCCCATGGTCCACATTACATGGTTTGTGCGGGTAATATTGGCCTGCAAATAAATGTTCTCATAAATAATATGTAACGCTAAAGACTTCTTTTACGAACGTGGGTGTCACTAGAACCCCACCGTACAAAAATAATTTTATTAGATTTATTATATCAACTATTTTCAAAATCATATTTTATCTAATTAATATACAATATACATTTTATTTTATTATAGGTCAAAGGTTGAAAACAATAGACCGAAAATAGTCAAAACTGGACAAATACTCAGGGACGGAAGTAGTAAGATGCATAGTTAGCAAGCAGTTCAGTCTGCAGTGCATAATTTAAATTTTAAAAAAATAACCATTCCACCTGTGACAATGCTGCAGCAACAAAGTCATTAACACGCTCTGGGACGTTGTAGTCAAACAGGTCGGTATCATCCTTCAGTTGGCCAAAAAAAAACTCATCAGTATCTAAAGCAAGCAAGCATGCAAAATCCCAGTGTCCCACATTCTTCTAAGCATATACCTGAACAATTGGAGAGTCATCATTGACTTCAAAATAGAAACCACTTGGTGGCTCATAATTCTCAGGGAATGCACCAGCAAAAATCTGAAGAATGAGATGACATGAAAGAGGAAATGTGTGAGACTTAATTCATAATTAAAAAAAACAAAAAGAAAGTAAGAAAAATAAACAAAGCTTGTAGGTACTAGGTAGTACTGCATATTTAGAATGTGATTTCTGTTAAATTGGGTTTTAATCTTCCAAAAGAATCCTTGAGGGGTAGGCCTCGGGTTTGGAACTGAATCTTATCAGTAACCATCATAAATTTGCGGGTGCAGATATGGATTTAATTCTCTTTACCCCCTACCCAAATCTGGACCCTTTTCAAACTTTGAAAAAGGTCACAATCAAATATATTTAATCCCAGATAAATATGGACAAATATGTTACAAAAATTAAATGATACTCTGTCTTTCCTAACATTTTCTTCTAACTTTGTTTTTTTGGTTGTCCTTCAAATTTTCTTCCCATATCCTTTGAGGAAAAGTTTGTGTGGTTCATTTTGTTTTCTCTCGCTTCGTAATAAACAACAGCCACATGGTTTCACTATTTAAAAGATCATGTCAAATCAAAATGGGAAATTCATTATAGGACATAGGGAGCATCATAGAAGTATGAAATCATTTACACTTGAAAAGGTCAAATTTGAAAAGTGAGCCTGAAGCCTTACAATAGGCATGTTGGAATAACAAAGTATGACAATGATCATGATTGCCTTTAAAATTTGAAGAGTGGTTATGTAAAAACTTTTGAACTATATATTTTTGTTGTGCCAATCCAACCCAAATATGAATCCGGATCTAAACATGGAATGAAAATGGGGGATGTTAAGACTTGAACTCAGACCCAATAGAACTCAGATTTCATATCAGAATGGGTACTAGTCTAGAAATCAAACAAATGAGTTTGGCCTCGGGTATGGGTTTAAGAACATATTTTATGACCCAATAGACAAAAAAATTCAATTACAGACTCAAGTCAGAATAAACAAAATATATGTATATACCTGTGAGGATGCGCCCAAACTTTTAGAAGCCCTCCAGATGACCTCAAGACTCTTCTCACCTTTCCGCTTTGCTCGATCTTGATAATCAATACGCCCAAAATATAGAGAGTCAAATCCTACCTAAACAAGCCAACAGAATTCTCATGAGGTGGGGTTTACCCCACACTTTTATACTAGCACGGACTATATGTCAATATTCAACCCAATAGACAAATACAAGTAGACACTAGACAAGTGATATGTGATACTCAACATCTTTCAACCAAAAAATAATCAAGAAACTCGTTCATTGATGGCTAATGAATAGACTGTGATGATGTATCAGTTTAGAAAACAAATCCTTAGAATATGAATAAAGAGAGCGAAAAAAACATGCCTCTGTACCCAGGAGATAGGCCTGAACTGCAGAGTGGCCAAAAGGGTCAATTTGCCATCCAATTCGTGGGGTTACATTGAACTGCTGCTTGATATACCGGTGCCCTAAGGTCGTTTGATCTACCATGTCAATATAATGTGTGGCAGCTTCATCATGCATGCACCAACCCCCATTTCTGTGTGCAATACCCCAGCAACAGGTAGCCAAAACAAAGTATCATTAAACATTTGATTTCATATTCATATTCAACATTTATCACAAGAAACAGAGCCTTGGCACACTGGTATACATGTTGCTATGTGAACTTGAGGTCGCGGATTAGAGTCATGGAAGAAGCAGCCTCTCGTACCCTTTCTCATAACCAACATGTATATAATTACGTGACACTCTCTTAATTTGGCTTTGTCATTTATGCGCTCATTTACACCAAACAATGATGGACAGAGCTGATGCATTGGGTGGAGTATGACTTTCCTTTCCCCAATTTAATGAGTGGCAAAGTTAAATTTTTCTTTTAAATTATTTACTTGTATAATATAATGGACAAAAATCGGGAAGGTGAGGGGGGCAACTACCACCACCATAATTAAGTAAACTATTATGGTTTCGTAAGAGGCAGGCATGCAAACAGCAAAGACATCAGTTAAAATCAGTTCTCTAAAACATTAAATTATAAGAATAATAAGTTACATACATGAATTCAAGTTGACCGGAGTTGACGAGCTCCCTGACAGTATTCTGCATCTTCGGGCTTTGGTTCCTCCACCACCTCTGGAAAAATGCCTGCAAAATAATAGTAATAATAATAATAATAATAATAATGACAACAATAATAATAACAATGACAATAATTTCCTCAAAAAATAACAGCAATAATGCTAATAGAAAGAAAAAAACTACAATGGCATTAAATTTGCATAACCTAAGAATGTACGTAACGTAACAACATATGCATATATTACCAATGAGCAAGAATAAAACAGATAGTAACAAAAGGAGGGAAAACTCTTGCCTGTTCAACATAAATGAACTTCCTATTTTTATCCGCCAACAATGCTGGAATCAAGGAATCCAATACATTTTGGACACAAGCACCCTGCACACAAGTTTTAAAACGAAAAATAAATTATATTTTCTTTAAGTTTTAGTGACTCACATCCCTACTCCTAAAATACGGTGCGGTTCAAGTGACATTGAACCCAATGTCATAGCATGACCCGAGCCTCCTACGGGGCTCCGTTGGTAAAATTGATGGTTCCTACCCCCCTCCCCCTCATTGTTGCCAATCGGCGACCTCGGGGGGGGGGGGGCAAGGGGGTTATGGGGTACTAACCATCAATTTTACCAATGAAGCCCCATATGAGGCTCGGGTCATGCTATGACATTCAAATCGAATGTCACATGAACCGTGCCGACTAAAATAAAATTAAAAAACAACACAATTTAACATTTTCGTGAACTACTTTTTTTGGACCATTAGTATAGATTAAACTACACCATTGGTCCTTCAAGTTAATGCATTATGCAAGGTTAGTCATTCAAATCCAAAAAATCTGTGAATGCTCCAAGTCACGTTAGTGTTGCATGGTTGGTGTGTATGTTAACTTTGTCGTTAATCTCTTCATTTTTTTTCTATTTTTTTTTAAATATATGTGAGAAACCTTCTCCTCTTCGCACAGTTGAACCATATTTCATGTAGGTCCATTTTTAAAATAATAATAATAAGTTATTCCTTTCTTTTATTAGTCCAAAAAATTTAATAATAAGTTACTCTTGCTTTTATTGGTCCAGTTTTTTAAATGCTCACTCTGTTCTAGAGTGTTTGTCAAGTTTTGGCTTTTGGCAGTCAATTAGGGTTAATCTTTAACCTATAATTTCAATTAAAATTATGATACGGATGAAGTTCTTTTCCTAATTTTATAGGTCAAATATTAATATTTTTTACTTAAATAAAAAATTCAATGAAAATAAATATTTTTCTATAAAATTAATATTTTTCATTTAAAAAAATCAAAGGTAAAAAATCGTTAATTGACCCCAGAGGTCAAAAATTAATTGAAATTAGTTTTTTTATATAGATTAACGTGGTTGACTGAAAAAAATTTAAATCTTGACAAACACTTTAGGACGGAGTGAGCATTTAAAAAAATTTGGGCCAATAAAAGCAAGATTAACTTTTTTTTTGCAGAGCAAGATTAACTTATTATTATTAAAAAAATAGACTAATAAAAGTAAGACTAACTTATCGGTGGGGTTCTAGAGACACTGGAGTACGGTGACACTAGCGGTGCCACTGTCATTTTGGGGCACTTCCGGTGCTCCGTTTGTAAAATTGACGATTCCTACCCCTAACCCACCCCCTAAACCCCCCACCCTATCCACGCCCCTGCACCTCCACCCCAACCCTGCCATAAGCCCCCCACAAAATGTGTGGCTATTATGCACATATTGCATAATAGCCACACATTTTGTGATTGCATACTAGCCACACATTTTGTGGGGGCTTACGGCGGGGTTGGGTGGGGGTGCAGGGGCGAGGGTAGGGTGGGGGTTTAGGGGGTGGGTTAGGGTGTAGGAATCGTCAATTTTATAAGCTGAGTACCGGGAGTGCCCAAAATGATAGTGGCACCACTAGTGTACCAAAGGTGGGTGTCACTAGAACCCAAACCCACCGCTAACTTATTACTCGGTATTATATTAAAAAATGAACCTACATGAAATATGGAAAATGAAGAAGGACTAACAATTTCGAGTAGTTAAGCTAGATAATGGATTCATTCAGTTTAATTCAATCATGAGATGGATAAATTTCGAGTCGGGTACCTGGATTGAATTGTTGGAGCCAACATAGTACTGATCAACAGTCTTCAACCAACCGACATCGTCGTGAGTATGAGGAACCAGATGAACATTGAGCTTCCCGGGAACAATGGCCGCCGAGGTATCGTACACCATGTACTTCGGCTCCACCAGCACTGCAGCCGCCAGAATCAGCCCCAGCACCCAAAGGTCGCGGTTCCCCATGCCGCCCTTCCACGCCAATCTCGCCCTTGAAAATTGTTGCAATAAATTGATCGAGGAATTGGTCGCAGAGAAGAAGAGTGTGAGGGTGACACTGAGCAGATATGGTGTAGACTGTAGAGTATCGTACGTGGAAATAGGATAAGATGGAGGACGCAAATGTCCAAACATGCTTGGAAAGAAATATTGGAAGCTTAAAAATGTTCCAATAACACAAATTTTGGTATTTCCTCGCTTTCAATTTGAATTACAATTTTTTATTTACAAGATAAAATTTTGCATTTTTAAACATTGATTTATTTAAAAATTGGTATAATAAAATAATTGATGAAATTGACATTTTAACAAAACTACACCCTAGGTTCTATAAAATAAGATTTGACAATAATATTTTGTTTTATCAAATTAGTCAATGAAAATACAAATAAACAAAAATTATTGAGCGATAGCTATCTGAAAAATTATAATCCAATCTGGGACGAAGCGTGTACAATCAAATTGTTTTTGATACACTGAAAAGAAATTATTGTCCTTGTGTCGAACTAGGGGTTGTAATGAGTATGTGCAAGCAAAAATAGAAGGTAGAGAGCTAGAAAGTGCAGGTATGATTATATTAGCTTCAAATTTCATCCTCTTTACAAGTGAATGGAGAGGGGTATTTATATTACCCTCGTGATCATTGATTATAACGGTAATAGGCATTATTGATTGACATTTCATTGACACGTAGCGTTGTCGTGTAGTGGTTGACTTGGTTTTGCCAGACAAATGCGTGGGTCTTATGTGCATGCATCGCTTTCAGAATTTCAATCCATGTCTTGTTTGTGTGTTGGTCGTTTTCTTCCCATGCCTCCTCTCTAGAGCAGCGAGCGAAGGCTTTGCTTAGTTGACGCTGAGCTCGACGGGCCACCCCTAAACTTGGTGAATGGCCCATGTGTTCGGGTCAATGGGGGGCCCATAGGGGTCGACTCAATCGGACACCCTAGCGCCTAGTTCAACAAAGACCCCTGCACACAGCTCAATGGGGCGGGAGGCACCTCAGCACTCTTCTTGGTGAGGGAACTTTTCTTAGTAAAGTTTGGACTCGCATGCTCAATACCTGAAGTTCAGCTCACCACATTTGGCTTCGCTCGACACCTCACGCTGAGCTCACCACCTTTGGCTCCGCTCGACACTTCAGGTTCAACTCACCACCTTGGGTTCAACTCATCACCTCAGGCTCACCTCGGCAATACCTCGGGCTCAGCTCGTCGCCTTCAGTCCCTCCCAAAAAATCATGTAGTCCACTTAGTTGGTTGGCGTTATTTATAATAAGCCCCCCCCCCAACTCCCAGAGTCTTTAGCATAGAGAAAGATGAGCGAGAGTAGTTGCTGCATTCGCGAAGCACGTTCAGATATGGCCCTCCTTATGGGCTCGGTCTCGTCTTAAGAGGTCCAAGCCGTCCTGGACTTGGCGAATAATCGAGTTAGCCTTCATGAAGAACGTAACATCCGAGTATAATCCTTCCTCTGGGCTCAGCGTCATCTTAGGCGGCGCAAGCCCTTCGGACGTGGCGAGTAGTTGAGTTTGCCTCCCGTAAGAATGTAACATCCAGGTATAATCCTTCCTTCGGGCACATGCTCTTCTTAGGCGGCGTAAGTCCTCCTGGACTCAGGGTAGTAACATTCGGGCATAGTCCTTTCGTATGTTCATTAAGGTTGTTCATATTTAGGTTCAGACCGAAAAATCAACTGAACCAGAATGTTAAGTCGAGACCAAACTCGACCAAATCAATTTTGGGTTGGATCTTGGTCCAAAAAATATAGGCATTCACTTTTTGGTCAAGTCCAAACGCGATATAATTTAAATTTGGACTCATTGGGCCTAATAACCATATTTGACCTAAAAAGCCAAATACACAATTCTATTTTTTTATGATAGATATTACACGTTCATGCTCTATTTTAATATGTATAAATTTATTTAATTAAATTTTTTTTATATTGATTAATTTTTACCAACAATTCAGAAACAATTGTTTCACATTCGTTTTTCTAATAATGCATAGAAGTTATCCATGTTGTGTACTCCGTATTATATTTTTTAGTTTGTCATTTTTTATTTGCACAGTGCAAATTAAAACCTAAAATAATTAATTGAACAAAAGTAATTACGAATACATAGTACGTACTCCCTCCGTCCAAGAGTATTTGTCCACTTTCATTTTTACACATCATCCAATGTACTTTTTTAATCCATTTTATCTTGTAATTTTTATATTAAAAAATTATAGAAATTATATATTAATAATCTATATGTTAAGATAAATCAAACAAGATCACACATGATTATATTTAAGCTTACACATTGAGAGAATTTGATGAGTCAAAGTACTTAGATGAACAGTTTCAAAAGTCAAAAGTGGACAAAAATAGGGGGACGGAGGGAGTAGTATATTTTTATTGGTCCAATGACCAGTTCGGTTCAAAATCTATGTTTAAAACTGATCTTCTATCCATGATCTTGTTCTATTGGGTTTTACATCCGGTTTGATTCTTTCCGGTCCGGCTTAGACCGATCAAGCGCCCTAAATGTTCATCGCCAAACAAGCCTAATAGCTCGCTGGTGAAGGAGGGAAGCCAGAACATTGAAAACAGAAATGAACGCGCCTCCATTAAGCAAGCGGCGGCGGCTGGAGGCGCAGCCCGTTGACGGCGAGTTGGACACCGGAGCCTCCGATGAGCAGCAGGCTATGGACATTGAAGAGGAAGCCCTCATCGCTCTCATTGAACATCGTTCTAAGGAAGTTGAATATCTCCACAAACGAGTGGCTTACTACAAAAACGAGGTTTTCCTCTAAACACAAGCAAATTTATCTTCTTATTTTTACTATTTATTTACTGATTTTGTTACTGTGTTGTAATACTTGAGAACCTTGATTAAATTCTAGAGCATTAGAGGATCATTTGGAGTGAGTGTGAGTAAGATTTTAACCTTACAGTAGAATAATTGCATTTTCCTGAAAAAAATGTGAGAGAAACTTGACACTGGAGGAATGTTAAGAGTTTGAATTTGTTTATTAATATGGCAAAAAAAATGATATTTGTAGGGTATTGTTTTCAAAGACATCTTTTCTATTTATGCAGCTGTCATTTTTTCATTGTTTGATTTGGCCCAAAGTGATTTTCTAGCATAGCCAGCCAAAAATATAATACCTAAAGGAGGAAAGGTGGTGCTTTGTTGGTCTGTTTTTTTAGATGATTTCATGCTCTATTGGGACCCTGAGCGAACGTTTCATTTATATATTTGATGCTTTATGCAGCTTGAAGAAGAAGAAAAGAGGTTACGTGAATCACAACAGAAATTGGTTCTCCTAAGGAGCAAGAACAGAGCGAGGAAGTCCCAAACCCAGACAGAAGAACCTAGACTTGATCCTGACCTTAATATTAGTAATCCTTTCATAAAAATTACGAAACCCGATATTACTTTCAGGAAGAGGGAAACTTCTTCTCCAAACCAGCCTCAGAGTAAACCACCTTCTGTAATTCTTGATGTCAAACAAGAAGACGATGAACCAAATAAGGTGGCAGTAGAGTCTGTATCTAAAGGTTTAACCAGTTCTAATTGTTCTGCCGGTGAATCGTTCGTGGACAATCTTAAAGGAGATAAAACTAAGCAAAAACAAAATGAAAAGGGAGTTGATGATGCTCAAGATAGGGGAGCAACAATAATTCCTGGTAATATTCCCACTTTCAGTCCTTGTGATGTAGAGATTTGAATAAATATTAACTTACTGAATTAAGATGTTTATATATTATTCTTAGTACAGATAAAAAAGAGAAGAAAGATTTAATTCCAACAATTAGTTGTTACTCTTCACCATCTACAATCAATTGCCAGACATCTGCTGTTATATCTTGTCAGCACAAGAGAAAGATGAGAAGTCTTGTCTTGAGTCCATGTAATGAGAAACTCTTTGCCACCAGGTAGTTAGAGCTTGCTTCATGCCTTCATTGTCTTACAAGACAACCTTTTCTGATTTTTTAACAAATAAAAAAATATTCTTTTTTTATAGTTCAAGTTTCACCATTTTTTGGCTTTGGGGTGTGATGGAATAAATCAAAATGGATCTCTAAACTGTCTGTGCTTCTTTAATTAATGAAGTAGCAGTTAGTCAAGCAATGCAACTTTCGACGTTGAGCCGGGGGTCTCTTTGGAAACAGCCTCTCTACTTTCGAGTAGGGGTAAGGTCTGCGTACACACACCCTCCCCAGACCCTACTCTTGTGAGATTTAACTGGGTTGTTGTTGTTGTATAGTTCAAGTTTCAGTTTAAGCACGATTAATAGAATTAGTTCGTCATGATTGGTATCAAGTTAAATCTACACAAGTTTGATGACTTTTTTTAATCACATGTACCCTTATTACGGAGTTCTTATTTTTAAAGTAAACTCATTTTTTGTCCCAAAAAATCTCTTCTTACAAGAAAACCCCCAGATACAAACTCATTTTATCACACACTTTTCTTGAAGAGCTGACACTACCATCTGCTCATACAACTAACACAAACATCTACTTCCTTTGTCCCAATTTAAATTGCTTGTTTCCTTTTTTATACATCCCAAAAACTAATTTGCCCATTTCCTTTCATAGAATAACTATGTGGTCCTCACTGTTATGCTTATCTCTACATAAATACCAACCACCCAGTTTTCACATTCTTGAAAATTGTTCATGAGGGAGCAACTACTAATAGTTTATTGACAAACAGGGCCCAAAACCACTTGATTATGCGCTTTACAGAATTTTACTAAAAACTAAAAGTTCACCTCTAAAGACAGGCACTTATTTTGGGGGGGGGGGGGGGACAAACAGTTCTTGAAACATGGCCTTAAAAAATTGCTGCACTGAGACTCAGAGGTTAAACTAAAGCTACGTTGTGTAATCTGTTTCACACCTCCCCTCGTCAATTACTTTCATTCTACAATGTCACCATTTATTTTCACCGGTAAAGCATGTTATCAATATCATCAAAGTAAATCATACCTTAAACTTTCTCATATTAAAAGTAAACAAACATGCTCTAGGGAAAAGACTCCATGAGTTGGGCCAAGCCCATTCTTCATGAGTTCCTGGCTTCCCCATTTTAACATTCTTTTCATGCAGTAATCATATTTCTTTTGTTGGATATTTTCCCAGTTCCCTCGTCTTGTATTTGCTCGCTTACTTATTTAGAGCACCACTTACATGTACAACTGCAGTGCACTGGATGGAGCAATCAACTTGTGGCAACTTGAGGATAGAGGGTATGCCAAACTGAACTGCTGGTGATTTTTTCTAGCAAAGCTAATTTAAGTATTCATTTTTTCTTTCTAATTTTTTTTATTGAGAAAGATACCCTTATTATTATTATTACTATTACTTTTATTATTAATACTATGTATTTAATAAAAGTACCGTTAACACCTATGAGCCAAATATACCTCTAGCAATTTGTCGTCTGATTTTTCTTTATTTTGGTTTAAGACTAAGCTACTTGTCTTATGAGAATGCAGATCAAGTGCAGTACTTCTTAGTACTGATATTGGCCTGTCACCGAAACAAAGGAGGTGGGCAGAAGATGTTGCCTGGCATCCAGACGGGAAATCCATTATATCTGTTTACACTGCTGATGGTGGAGATTCTCAGATTTCAATATTGAATCTTAATGAACAGAAAGAGGTATTATTAATTAATTACATGATTATTTCACTGTACTAACACAAGTACAAATAAATGTATGATAATATACAATTATGACATCTCATGCATGGAATTAGGTATGGCCATCAAAATCTTTTTATGTGTTACATCCATTGATGAGAAATAGCAATGTTTACTTGCAGATACACTTCATATCCATGTAGTGGTGAGTATTGAATTATCGATGAGCCAACATAAAATATCCCTTGAGTAATATTTTTATTGAGAACTAGTGAAGTACTGAAGTATGGAGATTGGTCCATGCTAAATTCAATTCTTTTCTCATTTTTGAGATTTGGTTCAGATCCTAAGTGATCTGGTCAGACATAATTAGTGGATATCCCAGACTTGGAAACCAGACCTACGGACTAATGGGCTTGGAGCCCAGCCCTTATGTAATTGGGCCAAGAAGGTCAGACTTTCTGGACAGGAGAAAAAAAGCACTCCGTAGTCAGCTTACTTCTTTCTTATGTTCATTTTGAAGATTAAATTAAGATTTCAATTTAGTTGAGTTTCAATCTTGATGTTTGTATTCTACTTCAACAATTTGTAGAAAAATGAAACAGCATCAATTTTAAATACCTGAAATCACTATTATTTTTTATTATTAGGGAAAATTCTACGATTAGTCCTTTGTTTGCACACGCACATGAACTCCATGCATGAATAAGTAGTTTTGTTTGTGTTTAGTACATTTCATATGTGCATCATACTTACACTTGTTGAATCAGAACGGTAATATCAACTACAACCTGATATCACCAATGCATAACAGAACTCACGAGTAAGGTTTTTGGAAGAGAACCCACATGTTAAGGGTGTAATCAACTGCATAACGTTCATGCCCTGGGAAGACAACTCTTTTGCTACGTGCGGTGATGATCACGCTGTAATCTTTTGGTTAGAAAAAGAGCGAGTGAATTCATGGAAGCCCAATGTGTTACATAGTAGGATTCATTCTTCTTCTGTAATGGGAGTTGCCGGTATGCAGCAGAAGAAAATTGTGATCTCAGTTGGCACTGACAAAAGGATAGTTGGATTTGATGTTCAAGCAGAGACTGTGGAGTACAAACATCAATTAGAAAGCAAATGCATGAGTGTTCTACCCAATCCATGTGACCTCAATCTTTTCATGGTTCAGTCAGGGTAAACATGTCAATACAGCTTGTCCTTACTGCCTTTTTTTCCATTCCATGCATGTGTTTAGTGAATTGCCACAGTTTCTTACACAAGTCCAAAACTATTAAGCCATTTCTAGTTTTGGTCATCGTTCATCAACCTTCGTTTTTTCTGTTCTTGGTGCACTATTATGAATTTCGTACCAAGTTTGTCTTTTTTCTGTCATTAATTAGCCGAAATCAACGAAATATCGTATGAAAACTGGTCGGATAGGTGATTAGAAGGACCGAATTGGCAAGAAACCCGTAACCGTGCACAAGTGGGAAAAAATGAAGGTTGAATGACTTAAAAGTTTGATCCTTATTCGAGTTTTATGTTTTAAAAAAACAAGATCCACGAAATGCTTATGTGTACATATCATCATGTGCATGATAATCACTCGAGCTACATATGCATAACTTGGGAAGCCCGAAAGCTAGTCCTGTGCATGTGAGGCCAGGCCTGGCCACTTACTCCACTTATTTTGCATATTATTCTACTAAAAAAAGGTCTTATAAACACTCCGGCTAAAAGCTAGCCCTCCTTACACCATAGAAAATTAAAAAAAAAGAAGTTTGGTTGCCAATTTTGTAACTTCTTAAACTGTTTTCTGAGTTTCAGGACTTTAGAAAAGCAGCTTCGGTTGTTTGACATCAGAGCAGGGAAAAAGGAGGTCCACTGGCTCGGGTGGAAGCAAGAAAAAAGCGAATCTCAATCTGCCCTCATAAAGCAATCCTGGTCTCCTAATGGCTTGTACATTTCATCCGGTTCAGTAGACCCTGCCATTCATATCTTTGATATAAGGTACAACTCTCACCAACCCTTGCAGTCCTTGAACGCACACAAGAATCGTGTCTTCAAGGCCGCTTGGCACCACACATTACCTCTCCTGATATCCATATCGTCGGATCTCAACATCGGATTGCACAAAACTGACTGAGCTGTTCAGGTAACTCCTGCGTTTTCAAATGCTTTTGATCTTTTGTGCCAACGCAAAGCTATCTCTGCTGTGAGGTTTTGACACAAAAAAACGAGAAAGAAATGTAACTTGATGTTCATAATTTTCCATCTTCATTCTACAGTTAATCTTGAACTTTGAATTTGGATCCATTGTTTTTTTTTGGTCACAAGGCTAAGAAGAGTGGTTGGTTGGGAATAAGCATGGGTTTCTTGTACTATATCCAAAACCAAAAACATTGAAATGTTTTACGCCCTCTGTCCCAAAACGAATTTCAGGTATACTATATGAGCAAATTCATTTGTTACAATACATGACATTGTTTTATTAATTCTAGCAGGTGCGTCTTAGGCTCTAACCCACAATGCAGATACTTGCAGTTATTCTTTGTCATCTCTTAAACCATTTTCATCACATTTTTTTTGTGTAAAATAGGAAGAAAGTATATGCTCCGTATTTGTTGTCTCTTAGATCGCTTTCTTCATCCTTTTCCCGTAATTATTCACAATACTCTCACTCATTTTTTCTTGTTATAAACGTGTAAGTAAAATGACTTAAATGAAAGATGAGGATAATTTTGTGAATTGTTTGGTCAAAATTGAGAAACAAAAAAAACTAGTTTAAAAAATAAGTAGATAAGATATATTTATTTTTTTGACTTAAAAACAACTTATAAGTCAACTCATAATTTATATACATAGAGAAACATGTTATCTGATCATTTACGACTTTAAAACAGAATCTAAAATTTTTTGACGAGTTTATAAGCATATATAGAGAAACATATACACACTCTTGGATAGACCTATGGAGATTGGGAAATAATATCATGGATCAAAGGTTCGTATATATTTTCTCTCGCAAATTATTATGAGTATTTATTTTAAAAAACAATAAAAATATTTATTCTAATGGTAAATAGGGGCCGGTTCTCGTGAGAATGCACCTTGTAGAGAGAAATGAGAATAAAATCTAGCCGTCGGATCTGATGCATCGTGCGGCTCAGATTGCTTCCTGCGCTCAGATTTTGAGATAGTGCATTTTCGAAGGTTTATGGTGCATTTCGACGTGATGCATTTTCAAATCATTTTGGTGCATCTAATTTTGATGAAATCTTGACCCTTAGATCTCACAATCTAAAACACCAGTTTCATTCTCATTTCTTTCCTAAGATTGCATTCTCTACATCTAAGAGTGCTTTCAAATTCATTCCGAACGAGTTATACTTGTGTTTTTAAAGCAATCACTCCCTCCATCCCATTATAAAAATAACATTCACTCCATATATATTTAAAAACTTTGTAAAAAAACCTATAAAACAAATGGTAACATGACTATTTTTTTTGTCAAATACTGGCAAAATAGCAAAAAAAGTAAATAAAATTTAACTATGAAAATAGTAAACAAATTTGAGTAACATAAATGCGGAGACGAAGTAGTTTTTTTTAGCCTTTTCTAAAGACTCGTGCAGTCATGCCAAACTATGGACACACGCTTTACCTTTTCTACTTTAAAAAAAAATCATTTTTTTATATGAAGACTCACACTCATAGACCTTTGGTCGATGATAACGAAATTTGATGTTTTTTTTATAAAAAAACAAGATTTGATGTAAAGTTGAAAGTATTGCTTTGGAATATGATAAGGAATATGCATTACTCAGTCACAATTTCTGATTGATTTAGTGAAAAAAATCATTCATAAAAAAATATATTACCCCATCTTAGAATATTCTTTCAATTTGACTTTTTGTGGTCAAATTGAATAAATTTCAATGATCAATTAAATAAAAATTGTATTGCATACTAATACAAAAATGATGTCATCAAATTGGTCATGCTAAATCTTTCATAATATGAATTCATTGTATAAGCATGCAATGCAAATTTTAATTAATTGACAATCAAATTTTATTCAGTTTAACTGAAAAAAGTCATACTAAACAAATACTCCCTCCGTCCACAATTAAACTTCCCACTTTCCTTTTTCGTCCGTCCACAAAAAAACTTCCCATTTCTATTTTAGGAAAGTTTTTGCAAATGAAATGTCCATTCTACCCTTAATTCTCATCTTCCTCTCCTTTCTTCTTTCTTTCCTTTTCTTCTTTCTTCTTCCGTTTTTTTTCCTTCCTTTTTTTCTTTCTTTCTTTTTCTTCTTTTTCTCCTTCTTCATTCTTTTTCTTTTTCTTATTACTTCAATCCTTCTGCTTCTTTCTTCTTCCCTCATTTCTTTCTTTCTTTATTTTTTCTTCCTCTTCCGATCTTTTTCT
>OOIL02003368.1:885529-1010011 GCA_900332095.2 Cuscuta campestris
TATTTTTTCTTCCTCTTCCGATCTTTTTCTTTTTCTTCTTCGGTCTTCTTCCTCTTCTTTTTTCTTCTTCATTTTTTATGTTTTTTCTTCCTTCTTTCATCAGCTAGAAGAAGAAATTATTTTCCAGATCTGGTTGCATCTTCACCGGATCTAGGTTTGTAGTGGCAATTTTTTTAAATTTTTTCCAGATCTGAGGTGAGATTTTGATTTTCTTCCTCAATGAAAAGTCTGAAAATAGATCTTGGCGATGAAGAGGGTCAGCGACGGAGAGGATGCGGGTCAGCGACGACAAGGATGTGGGTCAGCGCGGCGATGGGTGCGGGTCAGCGCGGCGATGGGTGCGGGCCAGCTACGGCGATGGATGCAGGTCAGCGACGGCGAGAGGATGCCCGGGGCTGCGACGGCGGGGGCTTTCGACGGCGGGGGTTGCGGAAGCATCATCGTCATCGGTGGTAGTGCTGAAGCGCCGGCGGCGGTGGTGCTGAAGTACTGGCGTCGGTAGTGGGGGATGGCTTCAGTCAGTGGGGGTACATGGGTGTGCAGGGCAGTAAAGAGGAGGGGCATAATGGGAAAGTCAACACAATTTTCATTTTACATAAATTTGCGCACCAAGTCAAAGCGGGAAGTTTAATTTTGGACAGAGGGAGTAATATGGATATTGGAGTAAGACTGTAAGACACAAAATGGGATAGAGAATTCCCAATTATGGTACAAGAATTGCATGGGGAAAACAAGGCATATTTGAACTAGTTTTATACAGGCTTTTCATCAATCACTTCATGTAAAAGTTAACAAGATACATCTACAACCCAAACTTGAGTGGCTAAAAAAGGAATGCCAAGAAATAATGTACTCGTAAATGATCTTGGGACACAAACAAATCTTCTTCTTATATCACCTCACATGAGAAAACAAAAGAAAATAATCTAATTGGATCCCGGGGGCTTACTTCGGTAAACTGATTCTAGGCATTCTTTCGCTCGATGAACTTTCGATTGAAGATAGAAGCTCCCGCTCTTTGCATTTTTCTCAAACAGGTTATTGTACTTCTGCAGAAATAATGTACAGCTGGTTTAAGAACACACATGTTGAATAACAATGGAAAATTTTATAAAAGAAAACAAAACATGGGGTGCAAAAATTAAATTCTACAACAAGAAGAAAACAGTATAATCCCAACCTCAAACAGTATGATGAATTGGTGCATTTACTACCTAGAAGATACAGAGTATCAATAAGGACTCTTCTAGCCTAAGCAGTACAAAGACAGGATGGGTACTTTACGAGTATGGGGTTGGAAACAGGGAAATGCAGACTCTTCCAAATTTTACGAAGGATTTGAGAGTCGGGATGCCCCAAGAACCCAAACGGGGATGTTTTAGGGATGGGAAGCGGCACTTATTTGAAAAACACTCCATTGGCAATGGAAGCAATCAAGTGGGTGCAAAAGACACAACATTGGGGGGTAAATATGGGGTGCAAAAGACAAATCTTTACATGTTATATAAAAGGGAAAGATTGGAAGATATGAATACCTGCAAGACCTCTTCCCATGTGGATTTCTCTGTGAGGCCAAGGATTTGCCTGGCCTCGGCTTCTGTCATGGCTTTGCTTGCTTTTCTGATATTCTGGGCCACTTCTTCAGCAGCCCCAGTTTTTGAAGCATCTACAATTGTGCACACATGTATATCAGAACCAGAGACTGGAAGTTGCATTAAGAATGTGTAGAAGGTTTAAGGAAATGTCAAAAAGGAGAAGTCAATACATTCAACGATTCATAGGTAAAGGGTTCAAGTTGAACTAGTTCGAAGACAAATCATATGCTGACCTTGACATATGAGCACCATTTAAGAAAATTGTTTAAAATAGATGCTGCACAATAAAGTGCTACTAATATGGATCTTAGGTGTAGTGAAGTAGCTGTGGCTCCATTTGTTACCCGGGGGGAAAACTTTTGCGAATTTTTTTCTTTTTTTCTTGTGTTTAGCACTGGATCCAGATGGAGAGTATTTTCCTAACAACTTTGTGTTTTTCTATTTTAGTGGGTCACACATATATTGTACATAGAGCAACTTAGTTTTCCAGGCAAATATAAATCATAGAAAACATTTTCCATTTTTTGCTAGAACATGACAAGTTATTTTCCTGGAGAAAACCTGAGGTCTAAACTCTTAAGTTCAAACCCCCTTCCATTTCAATGCACCCAAAAAAATAGGCCTGTGATAGACAAATCACATGATGAACGAAGGAAAAGAGAAACTCACTTGCCAGTGCTTGGCGGTATGCTTGAACAAATGCCCTTGCCATGATCCCAGAACCCATCACAATCAATTGTGCAATAATTCTAGCTGCCTGAAATAAAATAGAAGTCAAAAGCTTAGCTTATTTCTACTTTCAGAAATTATCCATGTGGCAATTAGACGAGACATGAATCTTCTAGTGAAATGGATTCTGTCCACTCCTTGAAGGATGTGATGGGTGGGTGGGGGAGGGGGACAAAAAATACCGCTGGTAAGAAATACGGAGAAGTATAATATCATCCACATCCTTACAAGTTGAGGGGGGAGGGGGGGAGTGAAACTTCATATCACAACAGCGACAACCTAGGAAGGCCCCACAAGTAGAGGGTAAGTGCATAAAGACCTTGCCTCTATGGCCCTCTACTTGAAAGGTAGAGACGTTTTCAAAATAACCTTAGCTCAAGAAAATTGATACTTTACACCAAAAAGTTCACATAACAAGAAATCTGTCTTCGAACAAATAATCTTTTACAACCAAGTTAAAAATTTTAAGTTTCTGCTGTCTTGTAAAATTTTGTTTGGTCCAAACTTAATTTTGTTTGGAAGAAACTTAGTCGAAGTGTTATCAAATGAAAGAAACAAAGTTAAAGCGATTTGGATATATAGTATCACATGCAGTAAGAAATAGCATACCAATTAAAATTTAGTCAAAATTTAAAGGGGACTCAATGATTCAATGAACTATATGTGTATATAGCAACCAAACAATGTATTAGCACGATAAGAAAGTTAACGTATACATGTACCATTGATAAGAGCTCCAATGACACGAGCAGCAGCACCAGCAGAAATAGACTTCAAAACTGCATACAAAAGGAGATACAATTAGATATTTCCATGCTCAAATTTGTGCCTAAATTCAAAAATGTAATGATCACACAAAAAATATGTTTCATTTCCATCATACTTGCTCTACCGCATTCAAAGGCGGATCCATGATTTTACAACCATGGGGTCCCCTACCTCCAATTCTCGTCTCAAACTACTTCATAAGTTGTACTACGTAACATTTAACAATAAACTAAAACTAATATTTGAATAGTACCATAATTAATACATAGGAATAGTGTCATATGAAAATAATGTGGTTTACAATTGTACTCGCCTAGTTTTCATACTTTGAAAATGATTTATAATTACATCATCACTAATGGTGGAAAAGACATCTCTCTCAACATAAGTTACTAAACAATCATTCAACCATTCTGCAACTCATTCTTCACAAACTTCATTCTTGAAAAAGAACGTTCAACACTTGTTGTTGCAACAAGAAACTTTATGAGAGTATATACGAAACCATACGTAAGAAACTTTTCAATGGACACCACTTTCATTGAGAGCTCAAAGACTTACAATCAAAATTTCTTTCAATAGAAGTACATTGAGTGCTTTCTTGAACAGGTGTGGATGGAGTGATTTCTTGAACATGTGTGAATTAAGTGCTTTCTTGAACAAGGGTGGATTGATTACCTTCTTGAATAGCTATAGATGGAGTACTTACTTGGGACACTAGAGCACTAACACTATTACCAATTCCACTCGACTCCGAATTCTTTGAATTTAGGTTGCTTTTAAAAGTACCTTTGAATTTTAAATTCTACAAATAAAAAATCAATATTAATTACAAAAATTAGACATTAACTGAATATTAATATCAATTTTTTATTGAAGAAAAATCTTTTATGAATGGGTAGTGAATAAAAGCATAAATTTATAAATTATAAATTATCGTATAATACTAATCATATATCAAACATCAAAGATGGCGGCACAGTGGATAAAATTGCCATATAAATCACTCCGTAATTTTCATAAAATAAAGAAAAGGAACTACCTAATCCACAATGGATTATGCCCAATCGGCCGTTCGAACTCCGGATATGGGTGAACGGAATTGGAGAACAGCAGAAGGGAAGCTATTGGCAAGGTCGCAGGACTCGCGGGCGAACTCCGGCGAATTGCGGCGGCGATTTTGGTAGAGAAATGGGAAGCTAGGGTTGAAGTTCGGTTGGGGATTGGGGAAAAAATTCGCTGCTCTGTGTTTTACTTTAACGCAATACGACGCCGTTTCGCCAACCGTGAGAAAAAAGAAAGAAAAAACACTATGCGGAAAAGAAAGAAAAGGGCAGAGAAGATCCGCGCCAATAAACCGAAGTTAAGTTATTAGTAGATGTGGGCATAAAATCCGTTCCCGTTGGACCGTTTCGAAAAATTCCGGATCCGTTTTGTAATTGTACCGATATATTGGGACACATTTTTTGGTCCCGAACCCGTTCCGTCCCAATATCAAATGGGACATGAGCGGGACAGCTTAAATTTATACTGATCCGTCCCGTTTGTCCCGTTTCATCTACTCTACTAATATACAATACTAATTCTAGTCCAAAATCCAAATACACTCATTCTTTAATTAATTAGTTATTTAATTAAATTAAATTCATGAGCTTGAAATTTATTTGGACCAGTTCCACTCATTGTTTGTTGTTGGATGGCTAGATGTTTCTTTTTTTTTGAATAAAATTTCACCCTCTTCCCCTTCTTATATTTGCGATTAGGACAAAGTAGGACGACCCGAATCCGTCCCGTTTTATTCCGATCCCGAATTTTATGGGACAAAGCGGGATGAGATTGTAATCCGAACCGTTCCGTACCGTTTATATATAACGGGACAAGACGTGGGACAACCTAAAACCGGACCGTCCCAATCCGTGCCCACCCCTAGTTATTAGGTTGAGAGAATCATTTTGTATTATGAGGTCGGTTCTAGAGCCACTGGAATCCAATGGTTACGGAGCTCCGTTCATAAAATTGATAATTCCTACCCCCTAATCTTCTCGGTAAACTCCCCACCAAGTCTCGACCCAAACTATTCCCTCCACCTATGTCAATTGCACCTCGCAAGCATAAAGTTAAAAAATTTGACTTTAAAGTCAATTATACTTGCGAGGTGCAATTGACGTAGGTGGTGGAAGTAGTTTAGGTCGAGACTTGGCGGGGGTTTACCGGAGGGGGGGGAGGGGTTAGCGGGGGTAGGAATCATCAATTTCATGAATAGAGCTCCGTAGGGGGCAGTGACTTCCGTAGCCACTAGATTCCAGTGGCTCTAGAACCGGTTTCTTGTTATATACTCCGTATTTTTAATCTTACAAACCTAATACCTAAAGAGACTTACACCATTAAAATGTCAATGCATTTTTGGAGTACAACTTAGAATATATTTTTTGGTGTACTCCTAGTATGATTGGAAAGAATAATGCTACTTGTATATTATTTTTGTATGCCACAACTCTATAGTACCCTAATGATTCACAAATCATAATTGTATAAAATTTTACATTATTATTTTGTGTTAATATGAAGTATCAAAACATTAGTGTAACGTTGTGATGTACAAAATGATTTACATCAATTGAGGTGTACACCTAGTATGATCCATAAAATATTTGGCGTTGATGGAATGCTATTATACTCTAGCATCATACACCTACTCTAATTTAATTATTTTGTTCGTAAAATTAATGATTCTTACTTTTAAACTTTTACTCCAACCTCTCTTGTACTCACCTCTACCCCCATGCCCCTTCTTCATTGATTGACTACACGATTTTCTATTGGTAAGGTTATATGTAGCGCTCTACAAGTGCTCATTCCAAATTATCAGTCATTCAGCACCACATCATCACTGAAAGCACTTACCATCTTACTTATTTCACACTTGCAATTTCTCACATCCACTGCAATGATTATTCTTTTATCTTTATTAAATATTTACATATTTCTCTTCAAATTAAATTCTATCTTTCATAAAATAATAATAAAAATTAATCAAAATTATTTTTGGATTTTTATTTTTATTTCATTATTAAATATTATTCTGATTTTGGATTAATATGTTATTCGGTTTTTTATTATAATAATTAAATGCACAAAAAAATAATTAATTTAGAACTCATAGATTATATACCATGAATTAAAACAAGTACACCAAACAATTAAATTAAAAAACTTGAAGTACAAGAAAGAAAAAATACACGTTACACTAATATATATTTTGATTTTTTCAAAAATACTAAATTCACACTAAAATTGCATGTTTCTAACAAACTCTTGAGCTTTCTTAAAACACACATCCTCACGTGGACAAGTAAACTACTTTACCATTGTAGCCAACTCCAGGTATATATCATCAACCATATAATAACTAAAATAATACATTGTATCATTGGCAATAAAAGATAGATGACGTAGCTACAAGTGCATTAACGATATTGTCAAAAACCAGAGACTAGTCAAGAACATTTATATTTGATCCGCAAACTCTGAAGAAAGCATGTCATATTAAAGATCATTTGACACCATTGCTTCATGCATCAACATCAGATGCCTATGGTCACCCGGTCGACACCTTCAACATGATGCAGATGCCTATGGTCAAAAGATTTAATTCTTACAAATTAAATATAAGTACGCACACCTTGCAACATTCATAAAGTGTATCTCGCCTTGCTCTTTCATATAGAAAAATACCTTATAGTACTTATAATATTTATTTTTGGGAAAAATATTTATGTATCTCGCCATGCTCATTCATAAAAATATCTTCTATATAATATACTTTTATAATATTTAATTCATGATTGAATTTGTAATCTACAAAAAAACTACTAATCTTTAAAAAAATCTGAAATTACAACTGGCTACATCAAAATGAAAAAAGAAAACTCTGTAGCAACAAAAGAAGAAAATACAGACATATCCAACATGAAATAATTAGATAATACCTACGAAGAATCCAAACAATTAAATTGCAGCAATTCACTTAAGAGAGGGTTGAGGACAACATCAATTTTAGATTCAATGGACCAGAGGAGCAAATTGAGAGAAAGACCAGATTCACTCCCTCCATCTCTTTATTTCATTTCTCATCCTACTCTTTCTCTCAATTTGCTCCTCTCATCCATTGAATCCAAAATTCTTGTTGGATATGCTATCGAGTTCTTTTTAATTTTGATGTAACCAATTTTAATTTTAGATTTTATTTATAGATTTGTTTTTTTATAGATTACAAATTTAATCATGAATTAAATACTCCGTATTATAAAAGTATATTATATGAAAAATATGATTGGAGAAAGTATAAAAAAATAGAAATGTAAAACATTGTTGACAGTATAAAATAACGCTTACACTACCACTTTTTTTCACAACGCGTAAGAGTTGCTCTAAATAACTTTGAATTGATACATATAACATGGCATAGTATATTAAACAAATGTGGTCGTGGCACTTGTAGATGACTCTTTCTAACAAGCATAGTTTGCAAGGTTCAAACTTTGCGGAACGTGCTTCCCACTTGCTTATGAGAGATAACTTTCAAGTTAGATTATTAATGTATCATTTTCTAGATCATAATGTTTCGCTTACATTCACTCAATTACTCATTTTCAAATAATTTAATCATAATTTATAAAATAATCAAACATTTATTTTCGAGGAATTAAATACAGAGTATTTAGTTTCGAAAACAAGTTATGTAATTTAGAATAACAAACATTCAATTGCTCAAAAATGAATATTCAATTACTTGAAAATAAACATTCAATGTATGTATACAAAAAAATACTATACAATCAATTGTAGATATATATTGCAAAAAAATAACGGACAAAAGATAATCTCTTCACTAAAACCTCCCAAAATTCATATGTTTTTTCACAACTTTCCCAAAAGAAAAGAAAGGAAACAAATACCAAAAATATAAATCTTCGAAATTTATAAAATAAAATTAAAAAAATCTGTCAACAAGAAGCAAATCTCTTCAGCTCAGGTCTCCAAACGATTTTCCTCATTCTGATAACTCGGAAAAGGCGAAAGTGTATACAAAGTTTTGCATCACCAGAGATTCTTCCGCAGGAAAACATAAATCGATTTAAGAGGCTTTAAATCTATTCAATCCGATTTTCGATATTTCGTTTTTTTTTTAAATTATGATTAACAAAAACAACGAAAACCAAAGAAAATAAAACGGAGATTTTTCTTACTTGAGAGAGAAGAGAATGGAGAAGAGCTTCTGCTTGATGATGGCGGGTCGGGGAATTGGGGGATTTAATGTGCGGGGAAGACGAGGGAATGGAGCCCTAGAAGTTTTGGGCCGTAATTTATTGGGCGTTATATTGGGTATAAAGATGGGCCTTGACAGATTGGTCCTTCACTCTATGAATGAATCTTCGAGGGTTGGATTGGAGATGCTGTGTGACCCATATACCCAGCCCATTCCATTATGGGTATACTCCGTATTATAAATTCATGGCGGCCCATTAGACGATTAGTGGGGATATGGGCTCTAATATCATTATTGGAATCAAATCAAAGGTCTAATTGAAAAATTATTATTAAGATAATACTCTCTCATAGGGCTGTGCAGTATTCGGTCCAAACCCGGACCGACCCGAAGAGCGGCTAAAACCGGACCGGACCGGTCCTAATTCGGTCCGGTCTCCGGTCCATCAATTTCCGTTATCCGGGTTCCGGTCTGGTCCGGTCCAAATCCGGTGAGACCGGTGGACTGACCGGTGGACCGAATATATGGGCTTATATTTTACTCCGTACTATTTTTTAGTATATGGGCTTAAGTACCATACACAAACCCATTAGTCCATTACCCCAAAATCCCAAATTAAGAAATCCAGTCAATCCACCTTCGTACACAACCCTATCCAATACTCCCAATAGCAAATCCACAGTCCACACACGCCATAGAACACAACTCCACTTTTCTCGCCGGCAAAAGAAATACTCCGTATCAAACACAATCAATTCCTCAGAATAGTCCGACAAAACGCAGTCGTCCACTCGGCATATTCTCCCTTATTCGGTCCTTATTCGGGCCGGTCCGGACCGGTCCAGTTTTTTTCGGTCCGGTCCCGGTCCGGTCTTACACTTTATTGGTCCGGTCTACAGTCCATTACTTTGCTCTTATTTTGTCCCGGTCCGGTCCTGGTCCGGTCCGGGTTGGTCCGAGTTTGGACCGATGCACAGCCCTACTCTCTCAGTCCCTATTTTGATGACAAAATAAGAACTATGATGTAAAATTCTATAATTTTTTGAATTATTTTATTCATAAATTGGTATAGAAAAAAATAAAAGTTGGATTTTAAAAAACTACGATCAAAGTTCTACAAAACAAAATACGACAATTCGAGACATTAATAGATTCAAACCAAATGTACTTAGTAATACTCCCATTGTCCTATATCTTTTTCTCGTTTTGAACAACGCATAAAATCTCACTACTTTTAATATGGATTTATTTTTAAATTAACATAAAAATAAAAGGCACAAATTACAAAGCTCAAAACCACATTAAAATTTCGAGTTAAGTGCACCGTTTACCCCCGTACTTTTTAGAAATTGCATGTTTTACTCCTGAACTTTAAAAAGTGCATCGATTACCCTCGAACTCTTTGAAAAATGCACGATTTACCCCTACACACAAAAAAATGCACCAAATACCCTTGAACAAATTAAAACGTTACATCGTTGGTCCTAAACTATTAGATATGGAGTGCGTTGCTTCAACACACAAAAATTGCGAATATGATTCATTTGACCCTTGTGAATTTTCCAAAGTACCTTTACCCAAAATCGTTGTCTTTATTTAAATGTTCAAGAGTAATCAGTACAATTTCTGAAGAGTTCAGAGGTATTTGATGCAATTTTTATTGTTCAGGGGTCAATCGTGCAATTTCTGGAGAATTCGGGAGTATTTGGTGCACTTTTTAATGTTCAGAGGTAAACCCTACAATTTTCAAAGAATTCGGGGATAAACGATGCACTCAACTCTTAAAATTTTTATGAAATATTAAGTGAAAAAAATATTTTATATTTTATTCTATTAAATGAACAATGATCATACAAAAAAATTATGAAGATACTGTAATAGTAAACACAAAGAAAGATATAGGACGATGGACATTAGCTTCTTTTCTTAGCCTATTTTATCTACTTGTTACTTATTGGAATTGAATAAAAAAACAATTTAAAATATAATTACAATCAAATCAAATTTCAACTTAATTGAATCATGTCAAAATGCTTCCTTGTAAAGAAAAACATGTGAGTCCGTACCTATGATTCCAAGGATAAGGTGAAAAAGTGAAATGTGTGGGGGCAAATGGCGACCACGCTTCCTTTCCTTCCATCCTCCTTTCCGGTAACACAGTAAACTGAAGGGGCCAATAATAATGGCCTCTCATTTTCCCATCTCCTCAACTCCGATTCAAACAAAACAGACCAAAATGGCCGGCATTCAAACGCCGTCCGCCTTCCACTCCGCCGCAATGCCCGGTTCCAGTGCCGCCGGCCTCCGGCGACCTCCGCCGGGACGCTTCTTCTTCTCCGTCGAGCCTTCATCGTCCTTCTTCGCTCCGTCCTCATCGTCTCTCTCGTTGCTCCCTCTGAAACCTAAGCGCCGCTCGGCTGCTCGGAAAATCAGTATGCGCGTTGAATCTAGCAAGCAAGCTTACATTTGTCGCGATTGCGGGTAACGATCTGAAATTTCTGTATCAAATTTTAGTAATGCGGACAAGATAACAGAAAAATGAAGTCTTTGTTCTTAATTTTTCAATTTGATTTTCAAGATAACAGAAAAATGAAGTCTTTGTTCTTAATGTAAGTGCACAGGTGAGTCAATTTGGTCTATATATGTTGCATTGAGTCTAATTCGTCTCTGTATTTAAAAAATGTAAATCAAGTTTGCACCTCGAATGATATTTGTCTTAATGATATTACTGAAACACCGAGCTGGCACGTAAATTTACAAAAAGAGACGAACATATAGGGTTATTGCCCTTATGTAAAGTAATGTGTCAATTCTTGACTAATTTGATTCAAGACAACATACAAGAACCAAATTGACACGTGAGTGGACCAAAATGACATAGTATTAACTCATTTGAATTATTCATCATAATATGTTTAATTACCAAAATATGCTAAGTTAGTAATTAACACCAAGAGTCTGAAAACCAAAGATATCAAAATGTAGAGGGAGTGAGTAATGATTACATGTAGATGTTTAATGACTTTGAGTGGGAATAATATACAGGTACATTTACAATGATAGAAAGCCTTTTGAGAATTTGCCTGATAAATACTTCTGCCCTGGTACACATTCTTCCCTCCACTCTCTATATATGAGTAACCACACTCTACTTTAGAAGTTGTGTTTAATTTATAAAGTCATTTGACGACGTGTTTCTTTGTACTTATATGTTGACTTATAATTCAGAGAAATACTTTGTAAGTATGTCTTACCTACTTATTTGTAAGCCAGTTTTTTTATTTCTCACTATTGATTAAATCATTTACAAAATTATCTCTACGCTCTTATAATATTCCCAAATTACCCATCTCTCATTTGAGTCGATTTACAAGAATACTTCTATAAGTTGCTTATAAGTTAAAACCGTTTATAAGCAGGAAGTCAATAAGCACCAGCACATAGAAACATCCCCCATAATGTGTTATTGATTAGACACAAATTTGAATAGAATAAAGATATGTGGTTGAGATTTTGTATAAGAGAGAAAGAAACACATTGTCAACTGCATGATGCTTTAAATTGAGACTGAGGGGCTGTTTGTTTCAGCCTCTTAATGATTCAGATGTCTGAATGGTTCAGCACTTAATGGTTCAGACTGTTTGTTTCAGCCTCTTAATGGTTCAGATGTCTGAATGGTTAAGAGATTTGCCTCTGAATGGTTAAGTATTATACAGAGTATGAATGGCTAAGACCTCTTATCTGAATTGATCAGACATTTGCCTCTAAATAGTTAAGCAATATACTAGCTCTTAATAGTTCAGACCTCTTACTGGTTCAGCACTTAATGGTTCAGACCTCTTACTGGTTCAGCACTTACCCATTCAGAAGTTGCCAAACAGCCCCTGAGAAAAAGAAAAGAAGGTCATATGGAGTAATAAATTGGAACATGGAGTATAAAAAAAGACTGCTCATATCATTGATGAATAAAATATTTTCATCTAAAAATGACAATTAAATGCTTATATATACATTGGTTAAAATACAGTGTGTGGTGCCCCAAAGAGAAGATTCAGAGCATATGAACCAACGGTGGCGAAAAATGCCAATGACACTTCCCTTAGGAAGGCCAGGAAAGAACAGTTGAAGAGAGACGAGTCGCTTGGGTAAGCATTCTTTTGTTCTTAACCCGATACTGAAACTGTGGATGTATAATAATGATTGATAACACGATTCGGGATTCCTGTTTCGTTCTGGTTCTAAAATCGCTTACTCTAATAATGATTGAATGAATACGGACATGCATTATGTCTACATTCATTCGTTTTTTTTTGTTTTTTAATGAAAGATCTTGTTTGATGCAGTCGAGCACTGCCCGTGGCAATCGTTGTTGGGGTTGCTGCACTTGCCGGTTTATACTTTTATCTGAACAATAACTTCTAGGACTGATTGTTATGGAAGATATGCAAAATGTAATTTTCACAAAAAGAGGATTGTATGAATGAAGAGGTTTTGAGTCTTCTCATTGTACTTTTGTATTCATTTATTGGTGTTTGGCTTCTTCCATCTTTACACCTTACAAATTTACAAAAGGTGAAAATGAGGTAAAAATAAGACTCAGTTCCTTGGTCATTAAAAAAAAGAATATGTTGTGATTGTATATAATTCTGTTTTTTTACAGTTTGTTATCTTATAGAGTTACGACCTGTATAAGAATAGCGCTAGACGTTAGCGTTAACGTTTTAAAAAAACTATCTACGGGTAATTTTCAGCGTTATCATTTTACAAATTTAATCTGGATTGTTGAATTTTAAATCAAAACGCTAACTCTAAGCAAAAATGCTATTCCCAAACGTGCCCTTAATGACACGAGGATTACTTGTACAATTCATATTCTTGGTCAAGAAACACATAGAGAACTTTCTCCCAATAGCATCATATAAAGACCCCAAAAATCAATTTTCAATAAATTGAATAAAAAACTAACTTTGAAAAAAAAAATTGTGAACGATAACATGAAGATTAGTGTGTGACAAACAAATAAAGATTTCTCCATTTATAAGGTTTTTTACGCATTTAAAATCTTTACCGAAATCATCACATGAAATACATGAGTAGAATCGCTTTAATGATTTTTTTGAAACAACTTTAATGAATTAAAATAAAAATAACTTAGTGAAAAATTGCAATTCTGTAGCTTATAGACTTTTTGAGAAAGAAGAATTTTTCTTTTTACAAAACAAAAATTTTATTTGGAGAAGGAATGGAATGGCCGTTAAAGACCGATGTTCACATTATTTTCTCTTATATAGATGTCGTTCATACATTCTTGAATATTGATAGATTAATTACCCAAAAAAAATGCAACCATTTTACCCAAATGCCCCTTCGTGAACAAGCCTTGCAACAATCCAATAGTGTCCAATATGATGTGCTTTTCAAAAGAATATCATCTCAATCAAGAACTTTCCAAACACGCATAATAACTTTAAAAGGTTAAAGGTAAACACTGATATTAGATAACCTTTTCAATATATAAATAAAAGTTACATACCAAAGTAAATTTTTTATCGCAAATTGCGCTTAAATGCATCTATCTAGAGCACTTTTAGAACATCGCGACAACCACAAAAGCGAGAATTCTTCCATTGTATCAATATAAACAACAAAAGAATTGAAAATGTTGGTATGAATATCAATGGAAATATGGAAAGTTTGAATGTACAAGACAATTACACTAGAGAAGATAGTAGAAGTAGTATTCAGTCTTGAATAACAATTGAACTCTCTATTCTTTCATCTATGGATGGAGTGGGAAGCATCAAAGTAGAAAGGTCATCAATGCCAATGGTAGAAGGTAATGAAGGCTTAAATTCATATGGTCCTCCCTTTACACCCCATAGCTGCAACAAAGGGTTGTCTGTTTCAATATACTCCGAGTGCCCATAAAAAACGTAATCGTTTGACTTTCACGTAGTTTTAGAAAAGTGTTTAAAAACGTAAAAAAGGTATGGTAAGAATTTCATAGGAAGAGATACTTTTTTCTATCTTGTGGCATACTCCCTCCGTCCCATAAAAGCTTTCTCAATTTCCTTTTTCATTTCTTCCACAATAATTTTAACTTTCTCTTTCACTTTTTTAGAAAAGAATTTGGTCTAGAATATTTTTCTCTTTTAAATAAATTTCAAACACCCAATTTTCACTATTCAACGTTTCTTCAACGGTTTTCTTAATTTGGGACGAAATGAGAATAAGCTATACTTTGTGTAAGATAAGCTAGCTAATCTTATATACTCTTTGGTAAAAATGAGCTTAACCAATTCCAAACTATAAAGCTGCACAAAAGGATATAAATCAAATAATTTTGAAATATATATGAGGTGAAAATAGAACTATATATATACAAACAAAACATCAACCCATTTGAAAAGCAACTCAATGGAGCTTAAATAAGCTCAAGCTTATTGAATACTCCCTCCGTCCCAAAAAAATTGTTTCCATTTGACTTTTTGGAGTCAAAAATGAAAAGCTTTGATCACAATATTTGAAAAGAATATATTCAATAATGTTGTAAATTTAATATCATTTGATTTGTCTCGAAAAATAATTTTAAAATATCATATTTTTACAAAACTTATTTATGTATAGATATAGATATTGATAATCAAAGTATCACAATGGGAACCTTATTTTGGTACGGAGGGAGTAAGTTGCATCCACCAACCAAAATTTATTTGAGCTTTCTTAATAAAAAAAATGTTAATGCAAGCTTATGGTAATGCCAAAATGGCCTGGTTACCTGATTTCCACTCTCGTCATAGCCTCGTTCCCAAGAATGGATCTCATTATTCTTCAGCACTGCCAGCTCTGAGGTACAGTATGATGCACCATTCTATAAAAATTATATGAACCATAGAACCAAAACCGAGTTTTGCAGCATTAGTTAGAATTACAATCAACCAAAAGAGTAAGAATTGCAGTTTTATACGATGTGATGCCACGATCTTGCTTTTCCTGCTACGTTTATATGACGTGGCAGCCCTTGAATAATCCCCACCCACCCACACGTTAAGCTCTCCTTGAGTGCCTGTGCTTTTTCTACCTCAACACCCTTCTAATTCCATTTAGATTTCACCTAATCTTGTTTAATCACCGACTAGACCCCGACCTGTCACCTAGTGCTTTTTACAACATTGCTAGAAAGTGAAATGAAAAAGATGATGAACACGTAAATCGTAAGTACCCATGTATTGGGAAATCCATCAGGTGTTGATCCTTCATATAAGCACCGCTTCCCACGTTCACAGCGCTTTAGATGAATGGTAGTCAAGTGTTCGGCAATATCCTGTAATTGTATGCCAACTTTTACTCAAACTAAAGGATTCGCTCAAATATATCTAGAAACCGGCATATTTTTACAAGAAACAAGTTTCCTGCACAATACCCTAACTCATCCATCAAACTAATTCAAACTTGCAATGCACCATCAAGACACAAGGTATCCAATGTCACTACCGGCTGAAATTAAGTTTCGTATTTACCCCGATAACTTCCTCAGGTTGTGGGCGTTGGTCCTTAGGGCGATCACAGAAGTTCTTGTACTCATCTGCATCCCTGATGGCATATGTGTTAACCTGCGAGTTTATAGATGTCGGTGAACGCAAATCAAAAACAAAACAACAATCCGATAAGGTCCTAGTATCCTACAAATGGGATTTGGAGAAAGTAGATATAGGCAGAATTAGCCATACCTACAAAGGTAGAAGGGTTGTTTATGAAAGGCACTCAACTCAAGACAACATACAAATAAGATAGAAAAAAGAAATATAGGAAATAGTTGCTAAGGGCCTAAGGCTAAAGCAAAAGAAAGGTAACATATGAGAAGGGATAGTGTATCACCTCAACATCACATTTCATCTCCTCCGGACAAGGCTTGACCATGAAAAATCTCTGCATACAGGGTAGGTTTTACAGGCAGTTTAATATTCTCCATCTTGGACGAATCGGAAAGCCCAAAAGTTTGTTGCTTACCTGGCGAAAAGGCTTGTGAGTTGTCCTTTGGAATGCCTAGAAACAGGAAAGAGATCCATTGAGGCTCTGTTTGGATTGAGGGTTTTGGAGGACTTTGGATCCATACATAGTTAAGGCAATAGTAATGTATGAACAATTATCATCCAAACAGACACTGAAACATTCCAATGACTAAGGATGCTTTAATAGTGTCAGAACGTTTGCATAATTAGTAATTACCTGCTCCAAATATAAAACCTTTGAGCCATCTGCCATGTCACTTACTGGGCAAGAAAGCCATCTACAAAACATATTCACAGAGAAACAGAACAAGAAGTGAAAGTCTGAACCAAAGACTCTCAAAAACTACAGTAACTCCCATCACAATGAGAGATTGAAAATGGATGAAAATGGCTTGAAATGATACTTCCACGGTTCCACCTTATATTCATACACCATATCTTTTTTATAATATACTCCGTATTAGAATATATATATTCCCAAATAAGATTTTCATACTATTAAGGCCTGTTCTTTTGGCTTAGAAACATTAACTTCCAACCTCTTCCAACCGCTTCCATCTCCTTCCAGTTTCTTCTAACAACAACTTAAAAAGGTATTTATATATGATTAATATAAAATAACAGTATATATCTAAATTTATAACACATCACCTCAAACACGGACAATGATGAATTCTTTTTTATCTAAAATTAGAATTTTCTTACATACTTATTTAGATGATTATTTAATTGAGTGACTTTTTAACACTTAAACTCTTCCAACCATTCTAGTTTTTTCCAACTCCTTCCAATTTCTTCCAACCGCTCCTAGTTTACAACTCTAAAATTCCAAACCAAACTACGTAGACATCCAAATATCCAATTCAGAGAGTTGAGCCACATATTTAGTAACTTCAGAAGAATCAGACACAAATCAGTGAATGAGTGAGTGAAGAAATGGGTACCTCAAATTGAAGTAACTATCCGGGTCTCTAGCAGCTTGCTCTTTGGAAAACTGCAAAATCAACACTGAAAAATTCTGGTTCAAAAGAAACAAAAAGGAAGAAAAAACAACAAAAGGCAATTAAATTCAGAAGAAGGAGAAACAAAACAACTAAACCTTTTCGCCGCAGAGAGATTGAGCGACGATTCTGGCATGATCGGAGCGGGTGGTGGACTTGGAGAGCCGCCTTACCAGAAGCGCGCCGCCGATCAAAACCAGCGCCTTCCACACCACTCCCCGGGCCCGACCCCATCCGTTCGGACCCGGGTCCGAACCCGCGCACATACTCGATTCAACCGCGCTTTCCAGCTTCTCCTCCTATCGCGCGCCCCTCAATCTCACCTCTTCTTCTTCTTCGCAAATTTTATGAGAATTAAACCTAACCTAGTCTTAAATCTCTGAAGAATCCATTGATTTTTCTCTCTGGAAATTCAATCTTTCTCATAAGAACCAGCAGAAGAAGAAGAAGTACTCCGTACCTATCAGCTCCTTGGCAGTGGGCCACCATCGATCCAATTACCACCGCTGGTTGGTTATTTCCAAATAATCTTTGATTTTTTTATTTCAATTTTTTTATTAAAAAATATTTTTTTTAAGGAATAAAAAACATAATGATCAGCTAAAAAATGATGTAAGAAATACTAATTATTTATATATTATCAAATTTGACTACAGTAAATCATACTCCGTGGTAACTTTTTTTCATAAAAAACAATATTTTTACAAAAAATAGACATAAGTTTTCACATGTTGAATTCTCATGCTCTAAAAGATTACGCCATATTAATAATTAGTGATCCAATTAAATAAAGTTCAACTAACAAGTTCAAATTGTCATCTTTAATTTTTGACTAAAATATTATTGTCTTCTCTCGTTATGTATAGAGTATAATTTTTTATATATTTTCAAATATATAAGTTTTATTTTTTATTCTATACTGATTTGTAAATAAGATCATTTTAAAATCACAAAATTTTGTACATGATTCAAAAAGCATAATTCATTTTGAAACGAATTGAGAATTTCTTTTTTTTTTCACACCAAATTTTAACTATTCACTTTTCAATAGTCCACACTTTTTAATTTTTTTGAAGTCAAACAGCGAAGTTTAATTTGAGATGAAAAAAGTATATAGATTTAACACTCACCTTAGTCTCTCGAAGTGCACTCAAGAGTCGATTAAGTCATTGTTTATTGAATCAAATTACTCTCTGAAACTAGAAAACGAGAGTTACCTTTGAGCCTTTGACAAAATTTATTTACTAAAGTATTGAGTTAGCACACTACTTGACACAAGAACAATGATCCCCTCTTTTAGTTCATTCTATTAATTAACGTGATGACTTGCCCATTGTTTGGATGATGAGAATTTGGTTAGAAAGTGAAAACTCACATCACAATATTTTTTCTAACATCTGAATTAAAGAGAAAATAGGATGAGAAGAGATAAAGAAAATATGATTACTTATTTAGCCTTACAACTACACATTATTACATTATCACATAAGGATAAAATTGTCATTTTGCATTATCAAGATTTTTTTTTCTCCTACTTTTTTCTCCAACCAAAGGAAAGAAAGCATTTTTTTCATTTCTCATTTTCTTATCAACCAAACAATATCCTTTTCTGTCTATTTTACCTTCATTTTCTTTCCTCTCGTTTTCTATTCACTCATTTTCCCTTCTCATTCAAACAAAATTGTTCAAGGGCTCCTTGGCACCATAATTGATGAAATTGGAATTAAATTGACAATCAAAATTCCTATGAAATTGATTTGAATAAAATTGAATTTTCCAATTTCAATTTAATTTAGACACTACTAATTCCAAATCCACATATTTTTGTACTACCAAACAGAAAAAATTAAAAACATTGTCCTCAATCCTAATTTCATTGTTTAAATTATGTGCTCCAAAGGGAGTATTAACAACCAGTCCCCATTATTATTCACCGGGTCCGTTTAATCATCGGAGCAACTTAACATTTTCTTAGTCATGAATTTTTGAATATGAACATCTATAGAAAGAACTTGAACATCCATAAACCATGAATGTTTGTATAATACTCCATACGAATTTTAATCTTCTTTCCATTTAAACTCTGTTTGGTACACAAAATTTAAACTATGAAATTGGAAACAATAATTCCAATTCCGCTGTTTGGTAACACAAAAATATGTAGATTTGGAATTGGTAGTACCAAAAATAAATTGAAATTAAAAAATTCAATTTCATCCAAATCAATTTCATAAAATTTCAACTCCCAATTCAATTCTAATTCTGTCAATTTCGGGTACCAAACGGATCCTAGACTTTTCCCCATTTTAAGAAAAGGTTGACTATGGAGTGGATTTGTTCAAAAAACAACCCTTACTAAAAAGGTGGAAGTAGGTGGGTTATTGGGAATTTTTTTATGAAGAGGAGGATACTTTTGTCCAAACACACATGCATATGAGAAATGAGAAAATTAGAGAAAAAAGAGAACTAGGAAGATTAAATCCAAACGCGGAAATATTAACATTTTAAATTCCACCATTCACAATGATGAATTTGGGATTATCCCATTCAAGTGACAGGATTTGGAACACATTTCCAACATCCAAAGCTGTAATGTTATGTAGGTATGAGCATTTTCAGACCAAATTAAATCTTACCTCTACTAGATAGTAGAAAAGTTGTTTCCAAGATACCCCTACCTCAAATTTCACAAGAAGAAAAAAACTGAAATGTGCACAAGAAGCCAAAAATTCACATTTAAAAATTTTGGCATTTAATTGTGAAGCGATGTTTAATGCAAACCAAAGGTTTATAGGAGAGGCCTATAAAAAGGAGTGGTTATTTTGACACAAAGGGTTGGTGTCATACTATGACATCAATCCGTATGAGGGCAATATTGTGCTCTGTTCAACCCCAAAATGATTCCGTACTCCGATTTGTGTGACCTCCACTGTCAAATGATTGGAGTAGGGGCAGGCTAGGAGGGTCAAAGGGAGTAGGAACCACTTTGGGATCAAACAAAGCACCATAGGGCTCCCAATTGCACCGAGTGTCATGGTGTCAATAGAATCGTGATGTTTAAGAAAATGCTTCACTCAAAGAGGAAAGACACCATACACTCTTTACGGAGCTCTATCAAAGGGCTGAGTATCATTATAGCAAGTTTCCCACACAGCTTCCATAGCATCTCGGGCAGCAGTTTCGGTGAAGTGAGGCTTCAGTTCTTGCATCACTCGCCGCTTTACACACTCCTATCAAAAGTAAGAGCAGAAGGGAAATTCAATCAAAAACATATTAACGGCTATCTTTCTCTGTACACCATTGGATTTCATTCGTAAAATACGGGTCACGTAATTTTCAGAAAATCTAACCGTGTCAGTCTAGGATTCGTCCACATACCGATGGAAATGTTCCCAACAAAAAAAACCAATTACCATTGAACACATATAATATTATGATGTACTCCGTAGTAAAGTATGCACAATTTATCATAACAAAGATGGTCAGGAAACAACTTAATAAGATCTTATCCAAGTATTGGTCATGTAGAAGGTTACTCGCTCCGTATTCAAATGGCTTCTCGTTAAAGAAAAATATGGGGTTTAATGCCATAATTAATTTTGTCAACAACAACAATAATCCAGTATAAACTATAATTTTGTCATGTTACTATGTTTTACTTTATTGGTTTGCTAAATGGACATTATTAACGAACAAATGTCTTTAGTTCATGGCTGGTTATTTGATAACAGCTGAAAGAGTAATACCAAAATGGTAGAAGGTATAACTCACTTGTTCATGACCTCTTATCTTTAAATTGCCTCTAAGGAACTCCCTCTTGTAATGACAATCACCGCTTAGATGATTAGCTCTAATCTAAGACGAGTTGAAAGAACAGTTAGTAGAGAATTAATTTTTCTTCTTTCTTATATTAGAGAAAAAACAGAGGTTAAATGGCAAACCTTGCTGCAAGCAAGATGAGCACAGTTTGTCCAGTCAATATTTGCACGGCAGTCATCATACGCATGGATCAGTGCATGGATGACTACTTGGTTTACCTCATCTTGAATTTTCATGTGGTTGCTACATACAACTACCTGAATGTAACAAATCCGTGCAACACGGGTGGCAAACCATCAATAAGAAATGAAAAGAGGGAAAAGCAAAAATTCTTATGTCTTTGAAATTGATGGTGTAAACAACTGAAGAAACATTTCTGAGAGTGGACACTTTCACGGAGCAATTTTCTACTAGAGCACAGCCACTTCATACCTTAGGGATTTTTCGGATGGTATGTGTGTGTGTATGAGGTTTTGTACAAGGCGTCCTTCCAATATTCCAAAAGGATTATATTCATTTGTGCTCTTAGTTTGCTTGTGCTACTTTGTTTACTTTGTTTGTGCGTGTATGCTTGAGCCAAGGATCTTTTGGAAACAACCTCTCTAGTAGTCTAGTTTAGAGTAGGGTAAGGTTTGTGTACGCACCCCCTACAATGACCCTATTTTGGGAGTTTTTACTCGGTCTGTTTACAACATTGTCTTGCATAGAAAGCATATTGGATTCATATTAATTCTTTCATTTCTAAATAAATCTCACAAGTACGATTCGTGATTGAATATGTCTGCAACAATAAACCCAATTGAATACCATAAAAAGTAGGGTCGGATGAGGATGAGTGTATGCAGATCTTACCATTACTTGGAAGTAAAGAGTCTGTTTCCAAGTGACTCCTGTCTCAAATACATGGCTACAACAAGCACGAAATGCAACAACAAATATTGGGGTCTTGTTTGGCAACAATATTTTCAATTAGCACGTTGGATTTGGCTAATGGTGCAAACTATCTTCAAAAACATTAAAGCTAAACGTTGTTTTTAAATAGCTTTTTTCAAAACGCTAAAGGTTTGCGTTAAATTATCTTCAAATTTGCCATGAAACTACCAAAGGTTTACGTTAAACTTGTCGTCACACATGCATTCAATGCTTACTTTGCAAAAGAAATCACCTTAAATAGAGGTAAATCATATATAAAGTACCAAAATAGGAGCTCCATGTTTTTATCTCTAAAACTGGAGTTTGCATTGTAGTAATGTGGCACTGTATATGAATATTTCACAATACTTTTTGGTAATGTATATAGTCATGATTGACACTTTACATACACAATGCATTTTAACTCATATTTCGGAAATTAAAACATTGAACTCCTATTTTGGTATATTTTCAATGTTTTACTCCTACTTTGATCTTCTTCCTTTTTTTATGAATGTAATGGGATGATTACCCCATCGCCGGGAGCATAGCCGCCACCAACATTCTGGTCACAATGTATAGCCTTGAAGAAATTTTCACCTACTCCGCACCCAGCTTTCTCCATACGCCCCCTCAGGAACTTCACCATGGGAGCTGGAGTGTGTATTTTAGTGTTAGAACAACAAGAAGGCTATAGAGCCCGAATTCGAGCACATTTGAAGATCTGAAACCCTAACCCTAGAACTTACATTACAAATAACAAAAATTGAGAGTGGTAAAGAGGTCTCGAGGATAGATATTTACTTCGGAGGCTCTTCTGAATCATGCTTTGGCATTCTTCCACTGTCTTCCCGCCTTCCACTGTCTTCCCGCCTTCCGCTTCCTTTGCCATTTCCATTGATTTTGCTATGAGACTACCAGAGGGTTATTTGACTTATTTCTCTCCCCACAATAGCGTCTCCAGTCTCCACATTAGTGGTTATGGAAGAGTACAATTTGCTTTTCAAGTCTAAACTCATTCCAATACTCTTTCCGTCCCAAAATGTTTGTCATATTTCTTTTTCAACTTTTACGGACAGGAAATTTTGTATATTTATATATTTTTATTTATTATTTGATAAAATAAAATATTCTTGACATTTTTTACTTCGAAAAATTTTTCATGTAGTCTTTAAATATATAAATTTTATTTTTTATTTTATACTAATATTTTAAAAAAATGAATTAAAAAAATTTGATATTTTGTCTCGTTTTTCGAAATGTGACAAACATTTAAGGACGGAGGGAGTATTTCCTCTATCTCTAAACAAAATTCCTATTCTTGGCTTGTTTGGAAATAACATGAGAGGGTGTTATGGTTTTGAAAAAACTATCAACGTATAGCATTTTCAAAGTTAATCTACACCGTTAAAAATTAAAGTTTTATTTAAAAATTGCCAACGCTAATAGAAATGCTATTCTTAAACGTGTCCTTTACTTTTAGAGTGTATTTGATGATCAAACAAAATATGAGTTTTGATATCTCTAGATATCAGATTTCATTACCTAAATACATGAGAATTTATCAAAAAATAATGTCATATATATACTGCCACATGTCATTTTTTAAAAAAAGAGTCACTTGTCATTTTTTAAAGAGTCACATGTCAAATTTTTAGAGCTACGTGTCTCAAATTAATATACTCGTCTAAAGTATTTGATGAGTGATGTTTAAATGGTCCCAAAATTTTCATTTAAAATATAAATTTTCTCATATTTTTCATGGGCTTGCATGTGAATATTTTTTTTTTACAAAAAGCCCCTACTTTTATACTGCGTATTACAAATACACTAAGTTTATAAAATCGAACAATGCTAGATTCACAAACAAACTAACCACAAATTTCAAAAAATTACGTACCTTTTGTGATTTATATTCTTTTTTAAATTTTATTTTAGATTTTTATTTGTTTTTTAAATTATATAAATGATAAGTTTGTAAAGTTTGTGATCATTTATTCCTGAACCATTTTTTCTATAAAGTCAACATTTATACGGAGTATTTTATACGGAGCATGCCAGCCCAAAATTAATGAGTTTGATTTCCGTGTGAGGAAGTGATTTCAGACGCGCGTCCTTTCCAAAAGAACAGAGATAAGGATTCGTCTTTCGCTTGTTTTAGAACTCATTGATGGCGACTATAGAGATCTTCAAGGACTTTTTTGACTTTTCATGTGCAAATTCCCTTATAAAAACCCTCAAATTTCAATGGTTTCCCACAATTCAGGTATGATCTGTTCTCACTTTTCCTGTTAATTATTTTCTGCAAATTCATTGTTATCTTTCTTGACACTCCTATTTTTTTTCCTGCAAATTGTTTCATGATAAAAAAAAAGACAACATTTTTGGTAACATGAACATATATTTGATGTTAAACTCTGCTATAATTATAATAAAAGTTATTACTATTAAAAAAATATGTAGTTATTTTATAGTACTCATACTTTGCTTTCATCAAATATAGCTTTTTATTGATTTAATATTTGATATGTTGTTTAATTTTTTTGTGTCTTTATTTTGTTTCTGTAGCTATTTTACAGTATATGTTTTGAAATCATCAATAATATAGTCCTATTCTCTTATGCCTTGGCATGCTAATGAAAACTTTGATTTTGTTTTTCAATTCAATCCTTTTCATATGTGTAGCTAATGTTTTGATTTGTCTAATTTCAAACCCTTACAATTTGCAAGAATAGTGTTGACCATATAAGTTCTCAATGTTAAAAAGGACTAATATGGAGTATACACATGAGTACACCAAAGATCTTTTGACATCGATCCTCAATGTGAAAACGTGACATCGGGTTGCTCGTTGGGTTTGAAAATGATTCTTACCTTATTCATAAGTCTTAACCCTTCTAAAACTAATTGGTATTAGAAGAGACGCATACCCTAGTCTGATAGTGCATTCAGCACACAAGTGCCCACGACATTCGATTGTGACTTGGCCTACATAGCCTCCGCCACGGACAATTGATGCACACATGGCTAACATTGGGGTGCACGGGGTTAGGGGGTAGAATTTGAGTAAAAAAGACTCATGTTGGATTAACTCTGTGCATAAAATATTGTGGGAAACATCCCCAGTTTGTAACAAATGTTTTCAAATTTTTACAGAGACATTGGGGAAAAGATTTACCCTACACTACAGGGGAGAACAATGGAGAAGATGTCACACAGTTCAAATCGTTGTTGGCTTTTTCTTGTTATTCTGCTCATGTTGGCAACACTTTCTCATCAAGCCTCATCAAAACCTAATAATGTGTTAAAAACAGCCACTTTCCTATCACCCAAGTTCGAACTCGAACCCGGATCGGTCCTGAACAAGAACTACTACAACATCGACTTCCCGAGAGGTCACATCGCATTGAAAAGGTTCCATGCAGAAGTGGTAGATGAAGCGGGAAACCCAGTCCCGCTTCACGAAACCTATCTGCACCATTGGGTTGTTGTGAGATACTACGTCCGAAAAGACGTTGAGAATCCGCCGAATCACGGTTCGCACGGTCTGGGCTTTGATCACCCGGATTTGATTTGGGCCGGGAACTCGGGCGTATGCGGAAACATGCTCACGCAATATTTTGGGCTCGGGTCCGAGACGAGGAAAACGGACACCCACGTTCCGGACCCGTACGGGATCGAAGTCGGTAACGTCGAAGAGATCCCGGATGGATATGAGGAGGGATGGTTACTTAACCTCCACGCAATCGACACGCGCGGCGCGGTGGATAGGTCGGGGTGCACGGAGTGTCGGTGCGGCCTTTACAATGCGACCGTGGACGAGCACGGGAAGGCGATAGAAGAAGAATATATGGGAGGCTTGAGATGTTGCGGTGACGGGACGAGGTGCAGGGTAAAACAGGGATTTGAGAGTGGTAAAAAGAGAGGTTTATATCTGAAGTACAATGTCACATATGTTGAATGGGATAGATCCTCCATCGTGCCCGTGAAGATATACATATTCGATGTCACAGATACATGGAGTAAAAAGGACGACGCGGTAAATGCGTCGTCCCGAGGACACAATTGCAAGGTGATGATATTTTTTTTTTTGCATTTTTTCCATTTTTGGTTTAGCTTTGCAAATTTTTTGTTGGAATCCAAACACTTTTTCTTAAAGATTCAATCTTCTTGGGTCTACTACTTTGATTCAGGTTGAGTATGGTGTTGAATCATGTTCACCTAACAATGGCAATTTTGGGAATTGCATTCATACCCAAAGTGCAATTTCAAGTCTGCCCAATGGTGGGGATGTCATTTATGGGGTGTCCCACCAGCACACTGGAGGGGTGGGCTCTGCCCTATATGGAGAGGTATATACATTGACACCTACTTTTGAAATTACTCTTCTACCCTTTAGTCCGTAACGTTTTTAGTTTTTCGGAGAGTCTTAAACGATAAATTAATTCTAGTTTCCTATAAACTTGTTTTAGGACGGACGCACACTATGCTCCTCGTACCCAATATATGGCAAGGGTAATGAAGCGGGGAACGAAGAGGGCTACATTGTGGGGATGACGACCTGTTATCCTCGGCCCGGTTCGGTTAAGATTGCAAAGGGGGAAAGGCTAACCATTGTGTCGAACTACAGCAGCAGCCAGTCCCACACCGGAGTCATGGGGCTTTTCTACATCTTGGTTGCCGAACCTCTGCACAATTCCAATTATGCCCTTCATGAGGTACCAAATATTAGCAGCATTTTACATATAGGCATGCCCGGATTTACTTGAAAAGTGTAACCCAACATAGGCCTTATTTGGGAATCCCGTTTTAACCGAGCCGTGCTAGGGTAACCCTAACATCTTGAGGCTAGTATGACTCCGAATGCTGCACTGACGTATCGGTGCGACATGTATGATTATTTTCGATTCGTGTCTGTACAAAGCTCGGGGTCATGATAACCTCGAAATGTTGAAGTCACCTAGTTTTAATTAGCGTTAATGTATTAGATAATTTTTTAATTGTGCAGACAAGTGAGAGGGTGGGCCCATGGAATAGCATTTTGGGACTTGTAGCTTTGTGTGGGGTTGCAGGGCTTATTGCTGCTATTGCTGTGATGATCAAAACAAGTTCCAAAAGAGAAGACGGTTATGAACCTATGTTTGCATAATTGTGCCGTGTTTGGCTGTATAACATAATTGGCATTTTGTGGGGAGTGCTTTTTGTTTTGGTGCCCTTAATTATGTGTGTATGTCCTTACTCATTTCTACTTCCGTCCCAAAAAAGATGTTACCCTTCGTTATTTAAAAATTACAAGAGTCTTTATTCATTTGTATATTTTATTGATAATTTGATAAAATAAAATATTCTTGTCCCTTTTGTTACGTAGAGCTTTTGACGTAGTTTTTAAGTACAAAGTCTCATTTGGCATCGACGTTAGACATTGGTTTGAAAAAGGCTATGTGATGGTGGTTTTTAGGGTTAGTATTTTCAGAATTAATTTACTTCATTGAAATTTTTATCTAAAATGCTAATGCTAATAAAAATGATATTTTCAAACAAGGCCATAAATTTTATGTTTATATTTCTTTGTCAATTTTTAAATAAAATAATGAATGGAAAAAAGAAAGAAAACACTATCATGTCACACTTGTGCAAGAAATAGAAGTTTTGATTTATTTTTGAATATTTAAATTTGCGTTTTTAATTTTACCCCAATTTATACTGTGTGTGTGTTCTTCACAAAATACGGATCATTTGAATTGATCCACTGCATCAAATATTTGTGGGATCAGAAAATTTTCAAACAAGAATATATACTTCATCCGTTTCGAATTAAACAATACTCCGTATATTTTTATTTTTAGAATTTCCCAAAATGTGATAGTTCACACAGACACAAAATGTGAGTGCAATTTTTTGTTAACGCGTCATCATTTTGTGTAAGTATGAACCATCAAAATGTTAGTGTATACTTTTGGTGTAATTTTGGGTACACATCACTACATCAGTGTAGTATGATTGAAAAAGGAATGAATTGCCAAATTAGCAAAAGTCAAAATTCAGTGCTTAGTGCTTTTGTATCCAAGGTTCTAAAACTAGCCAAACACCCAAACGGAGCCGTAACCTGTGAAGTCAAGCACTCTAAAAAAACTCTAGAGCATGAAAGGACCGTGGATGTCATTGCAGCTCAAAAAACAGCTTAATTTCCACACAAACAACAAGTGGTCATCATAAATTGACTTATAAATTAAAACACAATTCATATAGTTCTGACCAACTTATAAACACAGAAAAATATTAGGTCTGTTTGTGAATAACGTTAAAGATGAAAATTAGCGTTTTGAAAAGATCGACTATCAACGAGCAGCGTTTAGCGTTAGCATTTTAAAAGTAAAATGCAGCGTTAAAATTTTATCTAAAAAGCTAACGCTAATCTCTAAAGATATTTCAAATAGACCCATTATAAGTAAAGATATTAAATAAAATTTCATCATGCAATAATAGGTGTAAAATCATTTTAAGACGGTGAGAGAAATATTTAGATAACTTCTAAATATGAAGATTAATTTGAGAAAATACTAACTTTACATACAAAGTTTATTTTTCAAAAGAGTAATGTTAGGATCACATCAGATTTTACATAAAAAGTATTTGATGCAAAATATTTCAGAGACATACATGCAATAACACTCACTATCTGGCAAAAACAATTATTTTCGTTGCATGTCTCTGAATAGATGGTGTCAAACTTTTGATGTCAATCAATACTCAAACATGTTTTGGAGTATTTTTTTATAGGATCATGCTAGGAGTACACCAAAATAATATACCTCAATTATACACTAGACAAACACAAACACCCTATATTTGTGAATCCTGTGATCCACAAAAATGAATCTTTTGTATTTAAGGAGGTACACCAAAAAACATCATTCTAGAACTTCTTTTGTATTTAAGATGCTAAAGCTAGCCAAACAGAGCCGCTAGGTCAAGCACTCTAGATCATCAAACGCTAAGGGATGACGTTATCAACTAAAAAATTACTACCTCCGTCCCATTTTAAATAGTCTGTTTGCCTTTTTTTTCGTCCCAAAATAAGTTGCCTGTTAGTTGTTTTCGTAAATTTTTAAGAGTAAAATACCTAAACTACCTCTAAAATAAGTTACTCTTTTCCACATTATCTTCTCATTCATCATCATTCCTCCTAAAAAGTACTAACAATTTCGGAAAATCAACTCTATTTTTTATTTTCCTTAAATATGCCCAAAAGTCAAAACGAGCGATTTAAAACGGGACGGAGGGAGTAGCTTATTTTCAACACAAAAACAATTGGTCTAGAAACCCAAAGACAGATCATGACATTATAAATTGACTTATAAGTTAAATATTATTTATATACATTTTTTGATCGACTTATAAATACATAGAAGCATCACCAAGTAAAAGAAAGTGAATAAAATTTCATCATGCAACAATAATCGTAAAATAATTTTAGAACGAATAAAGAAATATTTTAGAACAAATACAAAAACTCTGTGTCTCTAATCAACAATGGCTGGCATACAATTGGTTTACACCAAAAACATCATTGTAGTGTACTCCAAAGTTTGTTAATTTTTGTACTACCTTTGTCCTCAATTTGATTACAAATTTTTTTCTCTTTCTTCTCGATAAGTTTTGTTTGTTTACGTGATTTCATTAAATATTTGATAAAATAAAATATTCTTGTCGCCTCTTGTTTTGTAAAATTTTTGACGTATTTTTTTAATGTGTAATTTTTATTTCTTATCAATATACTGATTTGTAAATAAAATAATTTCAAAATGTGAAATATTTGTGCTCGTAAATTCCAATTTGTAATCAAATTGGGCACGAAAGAATTATGTAAAATGCTAAACTAGCGAAAGAGAGCCTAAGCCCCTAACGCTCTAAAACTCTAGAGCATCAAACGCCGGGTGGATGTTGTTATCACCTCAAAAAATTAGCTTGTTTTCCACCCAAAAACAAAAGGTAAAAAAGCCCATTTCAAACATGTCTAAGCTTTAGCAAGTGATTTCAAACACGCTTTGTTAAAAAAAAGAAAAGAAAGAAAAGAATTCATCTTTCCCTTTCTCTCACGCATTGACGGCGACCTTTCGAAATTTCAAGGACTTATTTGTCTTTTTTCGTGCAAACTCCATAATACATAGCCACAGATTTCAATGGTTTCCCACATTTCAGGTATGACATTTCCTCACTTTCGTTTATTGCTTCATCCTATTGTGTTCACACTGATTTCTGCAGATTAATAATTGTTCTTGTTCTTGGCCCTCTTTTTTTTCCTGCAATTTGTTTCATGATTAAAAAAAGACAACATTTTTGGTATCATTTTCTGTATCAGGTATGGATTTTTGATTACCAGTGATCACTCACTTGAGCCATAAGATCCTCTAATGAAATCGAACTAAAAAAGATTAAATTTGATCGGTTAGTGTTGTTAGAAGTGGTAAAAGAGAGTGGTAAGTTACTGAAAATGGTTTTTCTTGCTAATCAGGATTAGTTTAGATCTAAGCAGAGTTAGTTAGTGTCGAAGCTCGAAAAAACAATAGTCTTGGCCTTTGTGTTTATGCCTGCATATGAAAACTTTGATTTCGTTTTTCGATTCGACCCGTTTTTTGTAGTATATGTTTCATGGAATCTTCAAATAAGTGTAGCTTCCTATTCTCGAAACGTCTCTTTTTGGGTACTTCGAGACCCAAGTTCTTCGTGAAATTTGAATTCTGTTGGATTTTACAGGATTTGTTGTTCTTCTTCTTCTTGTTGTAGATATTCATGAAGTACTCAATGCAAAAAAAGCCCTTTTTTTGTGTAGAGAATATTGTTTGGAAATATCCTCAGTTTCTAACATATTTGGTCAAAGTTCTACAGAGACAGTGGGGGGAAAAGATTTCCAGTACATCACAGGGGAAAAAATGGAGATGTCTCACAGCAGTTCAAATGGCTGTTGCCTTTTTCTTGTTGTTCTGCTGATATTGTCAACACTTTCTCAAACCTCCTCACAAGCTAATAATGTGTTGAAAACATCCACTTTCCTATCACCCAAGTTTGAATTACAACCCGGGTCAGTCGAAAACAAGATCTATTACAACATCGACTTCCCGAAAGGTCATATTGCAGTGAAAAGATTTGATGCAGAAGTGGTAGATGAAGCGGGAAACTCGGTCCCGCTTCATGAAACCTACATGCACCACTGGCTTGTTGCGAGATACTATATCCGGAAAGGCGTTGAGAATCCAAAGTACCATTCTCCCGATTTGGGCTTCCACCAATCGGATTTTATTATGGTAAAGAACTCGGGTCTCTGTGGAAATGGACTCGTACAATATTTCGGGCTCGGATCCGAGACGAGGAAAACGGACACCCACATTCCGGACCCGTATGGGATAGAAGTTGGCAATGTTGAAGAGGTTCCGGAAGGTTATGAGGAGGGGTGGCTACTTAATGTCCATGCAATCGATACACGTGGCGCGGTGGACAAGTTGGGGTGCACAGAATGTCGGTGTGGCCTTTATAATGTGACCGTGGATGAGCACGGGAAGGCTATAGAGAGAGATTATATTGGGGGGTTGAGATGTTGCGCGGATGGGACAAGGTGCAGGGTAAAAAAGGGATTTGAGAGTGGTAAAAAGAGAGGTTTATATCTGAAGTACAATGTCACGTATGTTGAATGGGACGATTCCTCCTCCATTGTGCCCGTCAAAATTTATATATTTGATGTCACTGATACTTGGGGGAAAATGGATGGCACAACAAAAGTGCCTTCCAAAGGGCACAACTGCAAGGTGATCATAGGACTTTATTATCTTCACTTCCACTTTCTCCATTGTTGTTTTGGCTGCAAACTTTCTGCATTTAGTGTCTGTTTGGGAAAGGAGAAAATGACTTCCGGGAGTCTTTTTCCCATTTTCTAGTGTTTGGCTATTTCGGAAAATGATTTCTGAAGTCAACGGAAAAAGGATTTCCATTGTTTCCGGCCGAAGACGTTTTCCACCATTTTCCTACCTACTCTATGTTTGGTTATATGAATTTGAAAGGGAAACGTAAAGAAAATGAAGTGGAAAATAGTTTTTCTTTTTTGGCTAAATGAATGGAAAAGAAAATGAGAGGGCAAAATATACTAAGAGGAGGGAAAACCAAATCCCTCCAATTATAGTGAGGAAAATGAGAGAAAATCGTTTTCTTTTCTTTTCCTTCCATATTCTTTGAACCGAACATAGCGTTAGTTTTTCCTCATTCTCCAAACTTTCTACCGAGCACCAAAAAATGAATTTATTTGTGAGAAGTCATTTTCCATCCTTCCAAACGGACCCTCACGTGATTCAAATGGAATTGAAGGACATGATAAGGGTGTGATGATCTGTAGTAAGATTGATCAAAATTGACATTGTTTTAGCTTGGGGTAAATAATGGAAACAGTCTTTCTTAATTCACATGGGTAAGGCTGCTTACGTCTTGATTCCAAACCGAGTTGGGATTATATTGGGTTGTTGTTTTTTGAGATGTAAGATTAGTGTAAAACTTGTTTTCTCTTTAGGGTCCGTTTGGATGCTGGAAAACACCACGGAGAGGAAATTTACTGTAGAAAATAAATACGGAGTATAAAACATTGATTCCATACTCATTTATCCTATATAGGTCTGGTTTTGAGGACAATATTTCAAGATGTTCTTTAACAAAACATTATATTTCATTCTTGTCTGCATTTTCTTAGTATTTTTTGGGAATCCAAACACACTCTTAATAGTTCCCCTTGATATCCCTTGGTTCAGATTGAATATGATGTTCCCATATGCCCATCCAATGTGGATAAAGAGAACTGCATTCATACCCAAAGTGCAGTTTCGAGTTTGCCAACTGGTGGCGATGTCATCTATGCCGTGTCCCACCAGCACACGGGAGGGGTTGGCTCAGTTCTCTATGGAGAGGTATTGTTGTCTACATTGACAATTCCTTTTGAAAGTCCAATTTTACCCTTTTGTTGTCTTCAATCTATTTCAATGCGAAAACTGTCAAAACAAGTGTTTCTTGAATGGTTTTAGGACGGACGCACACTATGCTCGTCACACCCAATGTTTTGTTGTCTACATTGACAATTCCTTTTGAAAGTCCAATTTTACCCTTTTGTTTTCTTCAATCTATTTCAATGCGAAAACTGTCAAAACAAGAGTTTCTTGAATGGTTTTAGGACGGACGCACACTATGCTCGTCACACCCAATATATGGTGAGGGCAAGGAAGCCGGGAACGAAGAGGGTTACATAGTGGGGATGACGACCTGTTATCCAAAGCCCGGTTCGGTTAAGATTGCAAAGGGGGAAAAGCTAACCTTTGTGTCTAACTACAGCAGCAGCCAGTCCCACACTGGAGTCATGGGGCTTTTCTACATTTTGGTTGCTGAACCTCTGCACAATTCCCATTCTGCCCTTCATGAGGTACCAAATATATAATAGCAGCATTCTATATAATAGGCAACTGGGTTGTTGTTATTATGTATTTATATTTGTATATCTGTATTTGATTATATTTCAAAAGTTACTTAATCGAATAAATACACATTCGTATTCGTGTTTGAAAATGTAATGGATACCAATAGCTATTTGTATTCTAATTCATATTCACTTTTCCGAATACGAATTAAGAATCAAGTCAAAATTATTCGCTCCGTATGCAACCGTAGTTGGCAGGGTCAACTTTGGTGTCATCTCTGGTGTCAAAACAATTCGATTAGTTCACAACCGCAACTCGACGTACTAATAAACAATGTATGGTGTTTAAATGTGGTGCAGAGAGGTGAGAGGGTGGGCCCAATGAGTGGTATTTGGGCTTTGGTGGCATTGTGTGGGGTTGCAGGGCTTATTGCTGCCATTGCTGTGATGATCAAAACAAGTTCCAAAAGAGAAGATGGTTATGAACCTATGGTTGCATGATTGTGCCGTGTTTGGCTGTAACACAATTGGCATTTTGTGGGGTAGTGCTTTTTGTTTTGGTGCCCTTAATTATGTGTGTATGTCCTTAAGTAAGTAATATGTTTACTAGGAGTGTTCAAGAATATCCTACCTGAAGAATCCCCGTAAGTACCCGAACTCGGAAGAAAGCATTGTCGTGTCTCTCGTGCAAGAAGTTAAAGGTTTTATTTAGCTTCTGAACGTATGTACTCTCGTTTTGTTGAGTGTGGATACCATATATTTGGATGTACGTTGTTTTTCGTATATTCAATGAATAATCGTTATGAATAATATAATATGTATTTCACATATATATTTATTGCATTTATCTTTCAACATTTGCACATCATTAAATATATATGCATTCACATTTGAATAATTGAATAATGTCACATTTATACAGGAATGTGTGTGGATGGATGACTCGGGGTCGGTACTGGGCGGAGAGGGAAGGGTTAAGAGGGATAGGAATAATCAATTTTATGAACGGAGAATCGTGGGTGTCTAAATCGGGGTGATGACTTCCGTGCCTACTGAAACTCAGTGGCCATAAAACCGGGTCGTTGTGAGATAAGACATACGCATCATTGTTAGTGAGACTTAGTAGATTTATTACTCATCTCTATCCGTCGATGAGTCTTCACCCTATATAAAATAATACATACTCCCTCCATCCCCCTGTATTTATCCACTCTCATTTTTACACACCATCCAATGCACTTCTTTAATTCATTTCATCTTGTAATTTGTATATTAAAAAATTATAGAAATTATATACTCCCTCCGTCCCCAATTTGATTACAAATTGCGGGTTACGGAGTAAAATTTTTTACTTTTTGAAATTATTTTATTTACAAATTGGTACATTAATAAGCTATAAAAATTACATATCAAAAAACTACGTCAAAAGTTCTACAAAACAAGAGGTGACAAGAATATTTTATTTTATCAAATACTTGATGAAATTGCGTAAACAAACAAAAGTTATCGAGAGGAGAGAGAAAAAAAGATTGTAATCTATTTAGGGACGGAGGGAGTATTAATAATCTATATGTTAAGACAAATCAAACAAGATCACACATGACTATATTTAGGCTTACACATTGAGAGAATTTGATGAGTCAAAGTGATTAGATGAACAGTTCCAAAAATCAAATGTGGACAAATACAGGGGAACGGATGTTGTAGTACATAGTAAAAGTTTATTTTTTTTATTACATCGTTGGAGTAGAATAAAAAAGTGTAATAAGTGAAGTACGGAGTAATATCCACAAGCCTTTTAAACTTTTACATGATCATTTTTTTTCAAATTCCGTGTAAAATCTATTTAACCAAGTTGCATTAAAGATGCTGACATGTTTTTGCAGTACCTAATCTTTCGTTAACGCATATTCTACTTTTTATTAAATATTCATATCAAACCCCAATCAATCATGTGGACGTGCCGGAGTGGTTATCGGGCATGACTAGAAATCATGTGGGCTCTGCCCGCGCAGGTTCGAATCCTGCCGTCCACGTTTTCCCATTTACTTTTTACGCCATATTCGATTTTTTTTTTCTTCTGTGTTTTTTTTTTGAAGCATGAAATCAGAATGGAGGAACAACAATGGCGGCGATCCATCATCATCATCGTCATCTCACCAGACGAGTAATCTGCAGGCAATCATGGCGTCTGATCAAAATCCTCAAGCTAAAATGCCAAACCCAAACCCAAATTCACCAAATCTTAGCTCAAGCCGTCACCAGAGGCTGCTGCAACTCTCCCCTCAACCAAACTCCTCTCCTCCCTCAAATCCTCCACTCCTTCACTTCCTCCCTTCTCCCCACCTCCGCCACACCCTCCGCCGTCCACCTCCACTTCGCCGCCGCCATTTTCAATCTCATCCCGTCCCCGTCCTCCTTCGCTTACAACGCCGTCATCCGATCCCACACCATCCTTTCCTCTCCGCGAACCGCCGTTGGACTCTTTGCTGATATGCGCAGATCCGGCGTCCCCCCGGACTCCCACACCTTCCCTTTCGTCCTCAAGGCTTGCGCTCTCCTGGGCTCTCTTCTTCTCGCGCGGACCCTCCATTGTCAAGCTCTGAGATTCGGGTTGCTGGCGGATGTGTACGCCGTCAATAATCTCGTCCATGCTTATTCCTTGTGCGGCGGCGAGGTCGGTGATGCGTTCAGGGTGTTTGACGAGAGTTCTCACAGGGACTTGGTTTCCTACAACGTGATGATTGATGGGTTTGTGAAAGCTGGGGAGATTGTCAAGGCGAAGGAGGTGTTCGATGAAATGCCTGTGAGAGACTCGTTCTCCTGGGGTGCCCTTATTGCGGGGTGTGCCAGAACTGGCCGCTGCAGGGAGGCCCTCCAACTGTTCGACGAAATGTCTGTGTCAAACCCAAAGCCTTGCAATGCATCAATTGTTTCGGCTCTCTCTGCTTGCGCACAGCTTGGAGAACTGGAGAAAGGTAAGAGCATTCACAACCACATCAAGAAAAGAAATGGGGTTTCCATAGATGCATACTTAGCTACTGGACTGGTTGACATGTACGCCAAATGCGGCTCCATTGACGCGGCTATCCATGTTTTTGAGACCTGCTCTGAGAGGAATCTGTTTACATGGAATGCCATGCTTGTCGGACTGGCCATGCACGGCAAAAGCAGATTATTGCTCGATTTCTTCTCGCAGATGATGGAAACCGGTGTCACCCCTGACGGGGTGACCTTTCTTGGGGTGCTGGTTGGGTGCAGTCACGCAGGACTAGTTGAAGAAGCAAGAAGGCTGTTTGGAGAGATGGAGAGTGTCTATGGAGTGCGCAGAGAGCTGAAACACTACGGTTGCATGGCAGACTTGTTTGGGCGTGCGGGTTTGATCGAAGAAGCCGAGGAGATGATCGAGGCGATGCCAATGAAAGGTGACATCTTTGTTTGGGGTGGTCTGCTTGGAGGGTGCAGGACATATGGGAATGTTGAGGTTGCGGAGAAAGCAGCCGAGCAGGTAGTGGGGATGAAGCCGTATGATGGAGGGGCTTACTCTGCAATGGCTAGTGTTTATGCCACCACGGAGCGTTGGGATGACTTGGTGAAGATTAGGGATGATGAGAAGAGAGTCATCAAGAAGAATGCTGGTTGCAGTTTGGTCAGGTTGGATGGCTTGCTGTAAATGAGGTAAGCAAAAAACTTTCTTATCTTGTATTTTTTCCCTAAAAGTTTTTCCTGTTCGATCAAACAAAGCCACATCTTCATGTAAAAAATAGTAGTTAGTAAAAATTACTAGAAAAGAGTGACTAGTTACATATGGTAAATCAGCTAAAGGAACGATACTTCTGAATGAAAAAACATGCAGGGTTCATGATTTGTCTCAATTCTTCCTTCCCCTTTGAAAGGAGAACAAATAATCCTATGTTCCTTTCCTTGATAAAGGGTAGCGCCCTCACAATTTGCAAACACTTCTTTTTTTCGCGTTAATAAGTTTGAGGCATAAATCATGTCATTCTAAGATTTATATATACATATGGGTAATGTTTTTGGTGGACAATGTACAAATATGCATTGTATAAATTCAAGTATATTTGGTAGGTTCTTCATGGACGAAGACGAGCATGGAGTTGGCGATGAGGTTTACGTAGAGGTGGCAAAATTTGATCTGATTCGTTTTTTACTCAAAACCCAATCCAAAAATAATGGGTTGATCTCTAGGTTTCACTTTGGCATCATAATATTCCTTTAATTTGTCTCTCTCTGGTAGTTAGACCGGATGAAGGCTCCCTCTCGACACTCATCAATAATATTGTGGTCGACGTGCATGTCCGTATTGTTTTCCTCTTGATCATACTGCTCGACTCACGTGGACAACCTTAACAACGAGAGAATGATGTCTCACCGGTCGCTCTTCGTATGCCCAAAACACCAACTCTTCAACCCATGGCATGTATTGGCTTTCTACCAACAACAACAGCAATAACACCAATGAAGCAAGAAGGCTCTTTGGAGAGATGGAGAGTGTCTATGCAGCGCGCAGAGAGCTGAAACACTACGGTTGCATGACAGACTTGTTTGGGCGTGCGGGTTTGACCAAAGAAGCCAAGGAGATGATCGAGGCGATGCCAATGAAAGGTGACATCTTTGTTTGGGGTGGTCTGCTTGGAGGATGCAGGACATATGGGAATGTTGGGGTCGCGGAGAAAGCAGCCGAGCAGGTGGTGGGGATGAAGCCCGAAGATGGAGGGGCTTACTCGGCAATGGCTAGTGTTTATGCCACCACGGAGCGTTGGGATGACTTGGTGAAGGTTAGGGATGATGAGAAGAGAGGCATCAAGAAGAATGCTGGTTGCAGTTTGGTCAGGTTGGATGGCTTGGAGTAGCTGAAGGAGTCAAGGGGCAAACTGAGGGTAAGAAAAGCCTATCAAGCTTCAATATTATGACTTGCATTAAGATATACTCCGTATCTATGTTTATGTATGTTTATTTGAAAATTGTGCATCTTTCTTGCACATTTTTCTTACACTATGTTTGGTTCAAAGGTTTTGAAAGGGAAAAGAAAAGTGAGAGGAAAACAATTATTTTTATTTGGTTAGACATGAAAAAGAAAAGAAAAATGAAAGGAAAAGAAAGTGAGAAGGTAAAATGTACTACGATGGGGGGAAACCAAATTCCTCTCATTTTAATAGAGAAAATGAAAAAAAATCATTTTTTTCTCTTCCAAATTCCTTGAACCAAATATAGTGTTAATGTTTTTTTGTTTGAATTTAATTTATACTAGAAATTATTACAGAGTACTCCCTCCGTCTCTGATATTTCCACTTTTGACTTTTTTCGGTCAAAATAAGTAAACTTTGACCTCAAATTAAACAAAAATGATTTTAGATATTGATACAAAAATAGTTTTATTAGATTTATTATGTCAAAAATTTTCAAAATATCATTTCATTTAATTAATATACAATATATATTTTATTTAATTATAAGTCAAAGGTTAAAAACACTTGACCGAAAAAAGTCAAAACTGGACAAATACTCAAGGACGGAAGTAGCTGTAGATTTCTTTTGTAATTCCAACCAAGCTTCTTATGCAGAAACCTCCTTAATGCCCGAAAGCTTGTTAAGGAAGGGATCCTTTGAACTGGTCCAAGGAACGAGTTTTGTTTTCGTTTTCTTCAAAGGTCACTTCACGCTTTAGCAAAGTTTTTTGTTTGGTTAGACAGGAAAAGAAAAAGAAAAGTAGAATAAAAAAAAATACTAACTACTAAGAAGTACGAAAATCAAGTTTCTCTTATTTTGGTGAGGAAAATATTTTTTATTCTTATAGCAATCTTTAAATAAAATGATTTCACGAGTTTTACTTTCTAATGCAAAAATTGTAATCTTATTTTGACATAATGAGTTAAAGAATATTGTTTTATGTTTGTAAATGTCTTTGGAATAAATGGTGTCAAAATTTCATGACAAGTGGTGTCTTGATACTTAGACTAGTGTCCCATGCTTTGCATGCCAATGTCCACGTGGCATCTCCTCATCTCTACCCCATCAATTTACCTTTCTACCCTCCCTACACTAATAATATCTCCACCTCCATTCAGATTTTTATGAAACTTCATCTCCCTATTCAGTAATAGTTTACTCTCTCAATTTCTAGAACCCCCAAACAATGTCTCTCAGAGCTCAAAAGGGTTTCCTCAAAGCCCTATCAGCTAGGCTCAAAGGGAAGAACTCTCCCTTCAAAGGGAAGAACTCTCCCTTCGGGTCCTCCGCCGCCGCGGACTCACCGGCTGGCGGCGGTTCGGCGCCAGCAAAGGGACAGTTCTTCCCGGTGTACGTGGCGGTCGGGATGATCACGCTGGCGGCGGGGTTCGGGATCCACACCGCCCGCCACCAGCTGAGCCGATCGCCGAACGTGCACGTGAAGAAGTCGAGGAGGGAGACGGTGCCGGAGGTGGTGGACCCCGCCGCCGTGGCCGGCGACTCCGAGAAGTTCATCAAGAAGTCCCTCTTCAGGAAGGTTGCTCATGTGCAGGACATTGATCGCCAAGAAGTCATGTCTGATCCCATCCGAGGAGATGTTTTTGCTAGGTATATGTTATTTACACAATTATTTGTAGTCAATATATAGGGACAGAGGAAAAAAAAAGAGTAGTTAGTGTAGTCTTGTAGTTTGAGTGTGATTGAATGGTTAGCTTAGTTGATCTTTTTTTTTTTTGTAATTTAACCTTATAAAATAAATTTTATGTTATCATGAAGTGAGTATTCAAAAAAGAAATGAACATTAATTTGGTGGAAATATACACTGTCACGAGTATTTTTCATTAATTTGTATATATTCGAGTGTGGTAATATTGTCTAGAAACATGTTGAAATTGGCACGATTTTGTCACGTAACACTAGTTTGCAACAAATTTTCCAATGAATTGTGGGTGTCCATTGTTTTGTAGGGAACCGAAGACAAAGACACTAGAATCCGTGGGGGTGAATCCAAATCCAAATCCAAATCCCAATCCCAATCCTACAACAACACAACATTGAACTAACTAATTGTAACAACATCGATATTTTTCTTCGCAATTTTTGTTTTTTAAATTCCTAAGGACATTTTAGGAATTTAGGACTTGTATGTTTGGGCTACCTTTTGTCTTTTGATGTAGCCTCATGGGAGGGAATTTGTGTGGATGTTTTGTTGTGGTTGTTGTTGTTGGTAATGGATGGGGTAATGCCTTTGCTGTTTATTTAGTGCATATTTTTGTTGAATTGATAGTTCTTACCCCGAACTCTCTTAATAAACCTTTCGTCCTGGTCTGATTTGAACCCACATCTCTATCCCTTTAATTGCATATTCAAATTCTATTGAATTTAGTGTAAAAAGTTGCTTTTGAAATTAGTTCTTTTGTTTATTTAGTGCATATTTTTCAAATTTGAACTTCTTAGCTAAGAGGAGAGCGCATATATTGACATTTTATAGTATTTTTTAAAAGCAATATTATGGCATTAGATATTCTAGTTTGATATAAGAACATTAAGTAATCCTATTTTGATATTGAAATATAGGGAATTAAGCAATGAACATGTGCTCTCTCCATAACCTTATGATTACAAGGTTGAGTATTCTCTAATTTTTGTCTATAACCCATCTACCAAAAAACACAAAAATAGACAAAAATTGTTAGACAAAAATTGTTGAGCAAAACTCAGAAGATATCAGAATACGTCATTAACTCTTAACAAAAATAAAAAACCAAAACACATTTTTTAAGTTCACTCTTGAAGATTGAAGTCATCCTCATGTTCAAGAATGAATTCAACCAAATTGTCTTCTTCCACTTACATAATATGTGTAGCTTGTGTGGTATATGTTGACGGAGTAGCTTAGGTGTTTCGGAGGGAAAAGTTCTTTCAATTCACTTTGTAGTTGTGAATCATATATATGGAAGTATGGATATGAAGAAGAGGGGGACGATCAGAAAAAGAGCATGGAAGAGAAAGAAGAAGAAGAAGAAAAAGAAAAAGTAGAAGAAAAAGATGAAGAAGATGGGGCTCAAATCGGAGAAAGAGAGAAGAAAGAAAAATGAAAAATGAAGGCAAAGAGGGGAAAAAGAAACGGACCAGGACAAAGAAGAACCAAACGAGAGACTGGAAGAAAAAAAGAAAGAAAAAGGAGGAGAGGGTAGTTTTGGAAGAATGATAAAAAATAAGTAGATTGGGAACATCATTCCCGGACGAAAAAAACGTAGACTGGAACATCATTCCCGGACGGAGGGAGTATGTATAACGATTGGATTGAAGAAAAAAATCTCAATTTTTGTATTTTGTCACTGTTGAGCGCTATACACTTTATTCATTTCTTTTGTTTTACAAAAAGTGACGTAGGAAGGATATAATAAGAAGTTCCCTTCATCTTTCACTTCACATTAAAACTCGTGCCAAGTTAATTTTTTACATTCTCTTGCTTAAATTACGTGGGACGGAGGATGTATTATGGAACAAAATGGTGCCCTCTTACTCTCTTGCTTTGTTTGTTCCCATAGCGGAATAAAAATCAAAAAATTGCTACTAGATATTTCGAGTTTTGTGGTAAGGACTGTCAGGTACCTCTAATTTTCAAAATATACTACAAGGTACCTTAACTTATGCAAAAACTTACCAAGGAGAGACTTTTCGTCTATCTTCAGCCAACTCTTTCCTTCCGTCACTTTTCATCATCATCATCACCATCATCTTCAATTCGTCCTTCCTCCTTTTTTTCTTTGTTCCCACACCTTCCCTTTTTCCTTCTTCTTCCCCCATTATTATTATTATTATTATTATTATTATTATTATATTATTATTATTATTATTATTATTATTATTATTATTAATTAGTTGTTTACTACTCTAATTTTTAATAAAAATAACACTCATGCTCCCACCAAAATTTTTTATACCTCATTAATCTTTTGCAATCTCCACATGTATGAAAAAAGTAAATGTAACACCACAGCCCCACCCTAGCCGTAAGTGTCCGCTCATAGGATTGTAGACTGGCCCCACAAACCAACACAAGTCTTTCCCGCACACTTTGTTCTCACTCATGCGCGCCCAAGGAATTTCCCAGGGGGTCACCCATCCTAGAATGAATTGCTCCAGGTCAAGCACGCTTAACTTTGGAGTTTCTAGTTGATGAGCTCTCGAAAAGAAGATGCAACTTGTTGGTATGAGTAGTACTATCAATCCTTTTGAATTCTTCCCATTCCCATCTTGATACGGGATACGTACAGTAAAACATTTATAGTCTTTAATTAAAAATTAGTTTTGGTAATTTATTTATGTATAATTTATAAATTTAAAATTGTTTACTCCAATATTTAATTAGTTCAAAATATAAATTGTAATTCACAATATTAAGAAAAAAATGATACTTCGTAATAAATAAATAAATAAAAATTAGTGTGATTTTATTAAAAAATTCGGGCCGGACTAGTGAGTTTTGAAGACACGATAAGATATAAGTTAAAAATTTAGAAGAAAATGATATTGGTTTTAAAATCTTATAAGAATTTATTTGTACAGATTTAAAATAATGATTTAATTAATGATAAGCAGTGACCGGAAACGGGGGTGGTTGGCGATGACAATATTAGCCGGTGACGGAGAATGGTTAACGATTGAGAGGGATATCAAACTCTCATATTGATATCTCCCAAATTCGGGAGATATCGAAACCCTCCATTTGAAGGATTTATAAGATTTAAAGATATCAAATTCGGTATCACTTTTGGCTACACCAAACAATAAAAAAGAATTCTCATATCTAGAAATATCAAAATTCATATCTTGTTTGCTTATCAAACACACCATTTGGTGTAACAAAGCTACTAATTAATTTTTTAATAATGATGGAAATAATAATACTCAGTAATAATAATAGAAGAAGTAAATAATAATTAGCGTTATTTTTTTAAAAAATCAGAGTAGTCAAACAAGTAATTAATAATAAAAATAATATTAATAATAATAGTAATAGTAGTAGTAGTGGTAGTAGTAGTAATAATAATAATAATAATAATAATAATAATAATAATAATAGAAGAAGAAGAAGAAGAAGACGAAGAAGAAGAAGAAGAAAAGAAAGAGAAGAAGAGGAGAAAAGGAGGAGGGCTGGAGGAGGAAGGAGGAAGATGGTGATGATGATGATGTGGTGATGATGTCAGTGATGATATCAATTGACGGAAGAATAAATTTGACGGAAGAGGGATGAAAAGTCTCTCTTTAGTAAGTTTTTACATAATTTAAGGTATCCCGAAGTATATTTTGAATATTAAAGGTACCCATTATTTCTTTTCATAAAAATTAGGGTAGCAATAGTAGTTTTTTCGAATAAAAACTGTTTCATAGGAAATGAATTAATAAGCCTATACAATGCGTTTATCTAAATAACAAAGCAACTCAAAGACCAATAAAGTGGACGTGCCGGAGTGGTTATCGGGCATGACTAGAAATCATGTGGGCTTTGCCCGCGCAGGTTCGAATCCTGCCGTCCACGTTTTTCTGAAATGTTTTCAACCTTTTTATTTTTTTCCCTAATGTCTTTTTTTTCCCAAACGTGAATTCATATTTACTGTTTTTAACCCAAAGGTGATTCAAAAGTTCGAATTTTTGTTCGGACAAATGATTGTTCTTTTAAATACTTCACATCACAAATTATTACTCATTATATGACAATTGCGATCAAAAACCAAACTTTTTTTGGGAACGTAACACTAAAATTATCATTTCGATACAAAATTTTACAACAATCACATCAACCACTGTTTATAATTTTTTTTTAATTTTACTGTAAATCAGTGACAGATCAAGAAATTGTGAGAACTTAGACCGTGAATAACAAGGTAGGGTACAAGGACATCAACACCGGAAGTTTTTTAAAAGACAATGTGAAATGACATAAAAATGTTAAATTTCATCTTAATATTGTGAACTACTACACATAATTTATAATTAAATAAATAAAAACTTTTAAATTTTACAGGCATCGTTTGACATTGGTGTTAGAAATTAACATTAACATATTGAAGAATTCATCTATTTTGGGCGTTAGCATTTTTAGAAATAAATTACACTAATAAAATCTTATCTAAAATAGTAATACTAATAGAATAGGTTATTCGAACACCAACACAAACCAAGTAAAAGCAATGAGGCGAACTTAAAACAAACAAATGTGGCAAAACCCGCGCGTAATTAGATTCGATTTTTACAGTAACTGACATTAGGGTTCAGGCGAAGGCAGGGCGGAGGCGGAGAAAATGGAAGCAGAAGAAGGTCGGTGCAAGCTATGGCTACCGAAGAAGAACAGGTACTGCGCGAATTCCCCCCTCCCATCTTCACCGTTCTGCGGAAACCACACCAAAAGATCCGACGGCCAGTGGATTCCATGTCCGATCGATTCTTCTCACTCCGTTCTAAAGGAGAATCTTCAAAGCCACCTGAAGCGGTGTCCGCTCCTGAAACAAGCTCAATCTCTCTCTCTCCAGCCTTTCTACCAGAAGGGCGTCAACGCCGGCGCGGACATCGAGTCCATCAATGGAGTTTCCAGCCTCACATCGGAAATGAAGCGGAAATCTGTGTATTCCATGTCCGTTGCTCAATTCTCCGAATTGATCGCCAAAATCAGGTCCGTTCATGCTTCGATCTGTAATTCCGTTCCCGATTCCTTCAAAATTTCTCAAGCTTGTAGGGTTTGGATCGACCTCCAGGCCGATTCCAAGTTGCCGTTTGAAGAAAAGCATGTTTTGCAGCAGGCCTCGATCTTAGGGAATCTGGAAGATTCAGGAGTTCTGAATCGCCCTGGCGATGATCTTCCTGCTGTTGTTGAATTTGGTGCTGGAAGGGGTTATCTGACCCAATTACTGGCAGACTGTTACAGATTCAAAAAGGTCGTGTTCATCGAGCGCAAACCCTACAAGCTGAAGGCAGATAGGAGCCTGAGACAGAAGGAAGGGTTAACTTTGGAACGATTGAGGATCGACATTGAAGACCTAAACCTAAAAGCTGTCGAATCTTTACACGGAGTCGACTATTTGGCCATCGGGAAACATCTTTGCGGGCCCGCGACAGACATGACATTGACATGTTGCAATAACGACCCGGTCGGCTTAGCCATAGCCACATGCTGCCATCATCTCTGCCAATGGAGGCACTATGTGAGCAAGGAATGCATGTTGAGTTTGGGCATCAGCATGGAAGATTTCAATGCTTTGACATGGTTTACCAGCTGGGCAGTCGACGCGGACCATGGGTCGGATTTGGATGGAACCCATTTCAGAATCAGTGATGAAATGGCGGATGATCCTTGGGGAGTTGAAGGAATATGCAGGAATATGAAGGCTGTGGATAGGGCTGCTTTAGGGTTCATGTGCAAAGATATAATCGACGCGGGGAGGGTGGACTGGCTCAAGAAAATCGGATTCGAATGCGAGTTCGTTAGGTATGTGCCCTCTTCCATCTCCCCTGAAAACCATTTGTTGGTGGCCTGGAAAAGGGACTGATGATATGAATCCTTTCTACTGCTCTATATCATCGCTTCATCATTCGTTTCTGTTCCATGGGGATTTGCCATGTTTCTTCCTGTCTGGAGAAATTTGTGTCAAATGGAAGAAGAAAGCCATTACTCATTAGGACTTCTGCATTTTCTTCATTCAAAATCATCAAACTTTCTGCAGAATCCCCCAAGATAAAGGGTGTGGAAAGAAGAAAAAAGCCAATTTGCTCTGCAGGGAGCAAGAGAGGACACTAATCTTGATCTTCTGCTAGATCAGTTTATTTGTCCTAATTGATTCTTTTTAGTCGAGTTTGACTAAGTTTGATCCTCAAGTAAATAAGAATCATTCTCTGTTGCATTAGTACAATTTTGACATTTTCCAATCAAATTAGACCAGGTTTGAATTGTCATTTAAATATGTGAAATTTACACTGAATAAGACTAAAATATATGAATAAGACTAAAATACGGAGTATATGAATACAACGGAACCCTTTCTTTGACAAATGCACTATGACAAATTTTGTACATTGCATATTGAAACAATAAAATAATTTTTTGAAAGTTTTTTTGGAGGATAAACATCACTAAATTGTTTCTTATAATGGAGTGTAATTATTATTTAATTAACGATTACAATTTATCCACTTAAGCAAAAAAAAAAAAAGAAGGATGATATATTACAAGAGAAGTACTCCCTCTACCATTAATTTCTTTCTCATTTCCTCTTTTAATAAAAAACCTTTTACTGAATATGCGAATATGCGATTATACTCCTACTTTTTTTCTACACTATTTGCAAAAAACCTTTATACTTTTTAACTTTTCTTAATTTTCGTGACAAATCAAATCGGAAAAGAAATTTTTGAACAGATAGAGTATTATTTTCAAAAAGGTATTTTCACTTAAAAATTTGTTTGAGGCAGTTTATTTGGACCAACCCCAATGCTAGTATTTACATTTAATACGAAGTACAAAATTTAAGAATAAGTAAAATCATGTGATTGAAAATGATACAAAAAGGAAGAAGATGTTGGGTCACAGAAATTTGGTCAAAAATTGAAAGATGTCTTTTTTTTTAGAACATCCCAAAAAGGAATGAAGTTGTTTTTGGGGGGGGGGACAGAGGAGTATAAAATAACTGACTAAATAAATAACCAAAGCCTAATCTGAAATCAAGATTAATGATTTAATGATTACTAATTAGCAGCTGATTAGTGGAGGCCATAGTGATAGACTGATAGATAGGTAATAACTTCAAAGACCCAGTCTTGAGAATGTCCGAAAACCCACCTCAGCAGCTTCTTCTGAGGACAATGTGGTGACCCTCCCATTCTTCAGGTGGTAAAGCCTGTTGGGCTCCAAGTCTTCGATGCGAAAAAAGTTTCTACAGATCCTCGGCAACGCTCCCAACTCTTCCCTGTCCACACTCCCTCCAATGGTGAAGTAAAACTCCATACTCCGGTCGTCTGCAAGGCTCCTCAGCGCCCCCAGACTCATAATGCCCATAGAGCAAGCCACAACTATCCACTGCTCAACAGAGGAGTCCCTCAGAACCTTTTCCAACTTCGCCTTGCATCGTTTCGTATACTTTTCGTTGTATTTGAGTTGTGCGCGTGTTTCTCTCACTTCTTCTTCTTCCTTTTCAACCTCAGCGAGTTTCCTCGCGATCATTGCTTCTTGAGTAGCCCTTGACATTGTTTTCCTTGCATGTTCTTCCTCATCATCATCATCATCATCATCATCGTGTTTCTCAAGTCTGCTTTTAGCATCTTCTACTTCCAGTTTTTTGTCAAGCAGAGCACGGCGCGCTTCTTCGAGTGATTTTGCGTCAGATATGGCATGAAGCTCAAAGAGAGAAAATGTAGTGTGGAAATTTTCGATCATTCTCCAACGCCATTGATCCTTTAAGAACCTCAAGAACTTTTGCTTCCTGGTTGCAGCTTCAGGGGCAGGATCCATGGGATCAAAATCAAGGGAGTCAAATGTGGAATACCAGAGATATCTCCATCTGCGCGAGAGGACACTGGTCCTGGCAGCTTCCCAGGGGAGCATAGAGGACAAGATGGCAATAAGCATCTCGTCAGGCAAGTCACTTATCTGTTTGCCCCCGCGCCATCTCTTGACGCCGAAGCCGTATCCAACCTTCGTGCAACAAATGCCAATGCTCGCATCAGATAATGTTATAATCGGTCCTCAAACAATTCAGAAATCGAACTCTACGAAACTCGTTAAAGAACAAACCTGCTTCGTGCTGCGCTTGTGCTTTCTTCTCCAGATAGCTAAACTCATTTTACCTAGCTGAGAGGAAGATGCATTTTTTTAGAATTTCAACCATCTCACAAAAGCAAAACTTGCAAAACTACACCCCAAGATTCAACCTTTATCCAATTATACCGGATTACATACGCAATCAAAACCGAATATGAAGAACTCAACAAACCAACCCCAGTTTGCACATAATCTTTCTTTCTTTTTTTGAACGTCCCAAAATAATCTTTTCTCATCGAATTCTAACAACTCTGTTTTTTTACTCTTCAACATTTTTCTTAAATTCCGTAAAAGTCAAACAGAAAAGTTTATTTGGGGATGAAACTCACCACAAAAGAATGAACATGCTTCTTGGTGCGCTTGTGCTTTCTTCTCCGGACAGCAACATCCATCTCCCCCACCATCTCAGAAGAGCAAACCTAAAGCAAAAGATTCAGCCTTTATCCAACACCAAGTATATATATTGACTAAACAAAACTGAATCTCAACCCTACCATTAAAATTATAATGAAAAAAAATTAGAAAAAAATACTCTGAATCGAGACAGGTATTGATGGAATATATATTCGAAATTTCAAGAAATCAGCAGCAGCAGCATGGATCGAATGCTTGGACTTCTCTCCTTCAGCTTTCCAAAAGGCAAAAACATATATATTGTTACGTGTGGCGCAAGGTTGGGCTCGGCTAGGGTGAAGGACTAAAACATAATGACTTTCTCTAAATAGCACTACATGTGTTTTCTTAATGGGGAATTTACTTAAATAGTACTAAAACATAATGACTTTCCCTAATAGCATTACATGTGTTTTTTCCCAATGTATCACTTTTAGTCATTATGCATTAGTCATTATTCAAGTAAATATTCGCCATCACTGGACATTATGGACATTATTAAGTGCTATTTAGGGAATAAAACAATTTAAGTGCTATTTAGGGAAATGACTTAAGTTTTTGTGCTATTTAGTGCAAATATTTCTTTCTTCTTTCTTAATAGGTTTTGGAAAACTTCTCTCCTATATATTAAGGGGAGATCCTTGTACATGAACAACACACATAATAATAGAAGAAGATTTTCCTCCGTTCATTCATGGCACACCCCCATTTTACATGGTATCAGAGCAGCGATCAACATCATGACCGAAACACCAACACCGAAACATGAGACTCTGTCCAAAACCACAGGCAACGGCGACGAGATGAAGAAACCTAGTCCGTATGATTTGAAATCTGTGGATACTCCAGGATGATTGATTACTCAGGTTAAACTGACCAGCAGGAACTACGAAGAATGGGCGAGAGCGATGAGAATATAGCTCTCCGCCCCAAGAGAAAGTTCGGCTTTATCGACGGATCTATACCTTGTCCTGAAGAAGACTCTGACAAGGTTGAAGAATGGTGGCTCGTCAATGCTATGCTCGTCTCATGGATCTACAACACCATCGAGATAGACCTACGGAACTCCATCACCCAAGTTGAGGTGGTGGCGACTTGTGGAATGATATAAAGGCGAGGTTCTCCGTGTTGAACGGCCCACGGATTCACCAATTGAAAAAGGAACTGGCGAACACGAAGCAAAACGGTCAGGAGATCGTTTACACTATGGCAAGTTGAAGGCGATCTGGGATGAATTGTATGATACGTTGAAGGTCCCAGCTTGCAAGTGTGGTGGAGAAGAAGGTCCATCAATTTTTGATGGGCCTGGACAATGAAGGATATGGAAGCCTACGCTCAAACATCCTCAGCACCGAGCCTCTTCCTTCCATCAACTGAGTCTACTCCGTGATAACACAACAAGAAGGAGTGCTGAAGCTGACAACGAAAGAAGATCGAAACCCTATGGGTTTTGTCGTGGCCGCTAGAAGACCAAATCGGGACAACAACCTCAAGTGCAAGCATTGTGGGCAAACGGGACACAAAATAAGTGGATGTTTCCAAATAACAGGTTATCCGGAATGGTGGGCAGACAGACCACGTGTGCAAAGTGGCGGACGTGGAGGTGGCCGCGACGGCAGTGGAACGCAAACCGGAAGGCGCAACGGCAGGGGGGGCATTGCCGCTGGACGCGCCGCAAATAGAACAGAGCAGCCGAGGGACAAAACAGGCGAAGGACACTTCGCAGGACAGGCCAACGTTCAGTGTGAGAACCAATTTTTAGGTACGACCAAAGGTTCTTGGATTATTGACAGTGGCGCGAGCCAACATATGACGGGAGACAGAAACAAGTTGGAGAATATTCAGCCCATAAAGGAGTGCAAAGTGGGCCTTCCCAATGGTGAATGTGCGCTAGCCGCACATGCGGGCGATGTCGTTCCCCACAATTCTTTAAAACTAACCAATTTTTTACTAGTGCCCAAACTCAACGGCAGTTTAATTTCTGTCTCACAATTTCTTGAAAATGAAAGATTGATTATCTAGCTCATTAACAAATCTTGTGTTATTCAGGATTGTACCTCGAAGATGGTGATTGGAACGAGTGAAAGTGTGTGACAAGGCTTGTGCGATGCGAGCGATGACTGATTTCGCAGTGTGGCATCAGCAACTTGGTCATCCCTCTCCCGAGATTTGTCGTTTTCTTCCTTTTTGTTCTTCCTCCACTTCAGATGTCTCATTTCATTGTGATGTATGTTTCCGTGCCAAACAGTGTCGTGACTCTTTTCCCGTCAGTTTGAATAAAGCAAATGTTCTTTTAGCATAATACAGTGTGATTTGTGGGGGGGGGGGGTACCGCACACCTTCGCGGACCGGGGCCAAGTATTTTTTGACAATTGTCGGTGATTTTTTCCAAGCCACCTGGGTGTACCTTTTAACTAATAAAGATGAGACACCTAGTGACTTACGCAATTTCTTCTCCTTTGTCCAGCGTCAGTTTGATACCCGGGTAAAAATACTTCGTAGTGACAACGGGACATAATTCACGTGTATGAAACCATATTTTACCTCTCAAGGAATAATCTTTGAATCCTCTTGCGTCGGGACTCCTTAATAAAATGGGAGAGTTGAACACAAGCACAGACATATTCTTAATGTCGCACGTGCCCTTCGTTTCCAAGCAAACCTCCTTATTTCCTACTGGGGTGACTGTATTCTCACCGTTGCATACCTTATTAATTGCACCCCTACACCTTTGTTACATGGTAAAACTCCTTTTTAAAGAATGCCATGAGAGTAGAGAAGATTGCTCCTTTTTTTATTCTTTTTGGTACATGAATGAGTGGTGTGTAAATTAAGAAATAAATAAAGGTAATATTGATATTTATTCTCTTTGGTACATGAATTAGTGGTGTGTAAATTAAGAAATAAATAAATGTAATATTGATTTAAAAAGCTTAAATCGATAATGATAAGTATGAGTTCATATAAAAATTACATCTAATATACATGTAGTGCATGCATGGTTTGAAAAAAAAAGAACATTCCCTACTAGAATGAGGGTATGTTTGGGTATAACGTTAGCGATTAGCGTTAGCGTTTTGAACAAGCTATACGGGCAACGTTTAATGTTAGCGTTTTCAAAGTAATTTTCACCCTTAAAATTTTATTCAAAATGCTAACGCTAATTTCTAACATTATTCCCAAACATGCCTTGAGTCAAGTATATTTCTTGTTTCTTTGATTTTCTCCCACAATCAATCCTTTGGACCTGTTTGGAAATAACGTCAGAAATCAATGTTAGCATTTTGAAAAAGCTATCTACGGGCAGCGTTTAACATTAATGTTGTATTTAAGATATGGATAATATCATGAGTGATGAAGAATTAACTATGAAAAATAATAAAAAAAATGAAGACTACGCTTGTAATATTTGATAAGTAAGAGTATAAGGTAACTATGGAAAACAATCTATTATTAGAGAATATTTGTGAAATTCTTGTGATTAATATTGAGTATTTTATCAGATCTCATCTAACTTTTCAAGGTAATTTCGATTTTTAATGTGTTTAGCTAACATTTTCAAAATGTTAAGACGTGATTGGCGAGTAAAAGAAATATAAATTTTGATATATTCAGATAACACAATATTTTTTTAGGAGTTTGATGAAATATAAAGAAATTTTAGATTTGATATCTCCAGATACAAAAAATTTTATAAATATAGAGTTGTGATATCTTCTAAATTTGGAAGATTTCTATATGAGAGTTTAATATTTCTTTCAACTGTAGACCACCCTTGTCACCAATTACCATTGTTACCGTCTACCACACCATTCTCGACCATCCATGCTCATTACTAATTAAATCACGACTCCAAATTTATCTAAATAATTTCAATTATAGTTCAAAATTCACATCATTTATCTCAAATTTCAAAACTTAAATCACGAGCTCCAAAATTCACGAATCGAACCCTAAAACTGATTAGAGAATTGTTGCCAAATGGGCCAAAACGCATATCGGTCCAGTTGGGTTTATACAGCACAGCCCATATAAAATATAACGGGTTAGCCCATTTCCCACCCATAAACTCCGCGTCACTAGCGTCGCAGCGTACACGTGGAGCAATATCATTGGTCGGATGCACGTGGCAGGATACATCATTGGCCGGGACAACTCCACAGTCCACTCCCTCTTCCAGAGATCCATTTATAATCTCTCCCCGCACTCCCACAGATCCTTCAAGCGTTCGAGTTTCTCAGATCTCTGTCGACATTTTCATTCTCTATCGAGCTCTGATTCCAGTCATGGAAGGGAAGAAGCGGAAAAGCTTCGCGCAGGGCGTCTTGCTGCTGGCAATCGCGTGCTTGTTTTCCCAGCTCTGCGCCTCGTCCGATGTGGTAAGCCTTGAGTTTCATGTTTGAGTTCGTAGATTCGTTCGCGTTTTGGATCTCGATCGGTTTGATTATTGATCTGGATGGTGATGTGTTGGTTGTAGAAATTCTACGAGTCGTTCGATGATGCATTTGATGGGAGATGGACTGTCTCCGAGAAGGAGGATTATAAAGGTTTTTTTCTTTGTTTTTTTTTATTGAAATTTCTGTTTATTGGATGTTAGGATGAGTGATGTGGTGCTCATAGTAGGTTTATTGTACTACGTATTCAATGCATACTTGCATTTCTATCCTTCATGCATTTGATTAGTCTGTGTTTATTATAAGCATTTTATCTCAATGTTTCGTTGTGGCTCATAGCTAATATGTTCAGGATTGGGGAATTACTTTTGAATACTTGATGTTAGATGGATGCACAATAGATTTGTGAAGAGTTTTAGCGGGTTTACTTTTTTTTTATATATGTTCCATATGAAAAGCTTAAAAGGTCACGGATTAACAATTTAAATGAAATTGACCCTTCTGCCAATCTTATTCAGCTTCCACCACATCTTTCTGATAGTAATTTAAAGCAAACATTCCATATAATTGCTGGCATCTTCGGAACTGAGAATACCCATAATGCTCATATTATTCGGAAATAGATGTAATTTTACTCATTTGGTGTTTCCAGGCTACTTAATGTGCATTTTCTATGGATTGTCAACTTATATACAACCATAACTGCAGAGTTCAATAGAAATCGGCTTGTTTATATGCACTTCAGTAGTGCTTATAATATGTTGTTGAAGTGCTTAAACGCACCTCCTTAACATTGAAGTCGAGCTTCTTGTAGTTTGTCTGAGATATGTCTCTATATTTAGGTACATGGAAGCATTCCAAGAGTGAGGGGCATGATGATTATGGCCTTCTTGTGAGTGAGAAGGCTAGAAAATATGCCATTGTCAAGGAACTTGATGAGCCTGTCGATCTAAAAGACGGAACAGTAGTTCTACAATATGAAGCTCGTTTCCAAGAAGGGCTTGAATGTGGTGGTGCTTATATTAAGTATCTCCGCCCACAGGATGCTGGGTGGGTTGCCAAGGAATTTGACAATGAATCGCCCTATTCCATCATGTTTGGTCCTGATAAATGTGGGGCCACTAACAAAGTTCATTTCATTCTGAAGCATAAGAACCCAAAAACTGGGGAGTATGTTGAGCACCATCTCAAGTATCCACCTTCTGTACCTTATGACAAACTAACCCATGTTTATACTGCCATATTGAAACCCGACAATGAGCTCAGCATCTTGATTGATGGAGAAGAGAAAAAGAAGGCTAACTTCTTATCTGGTGAGGATTTTGAGCCAACTATAATCCCTCCGAAGACCATTGCTGATCCTGATGACAAGAAGCCTGAGGATTGGGACGAGAGGGAGAAGATCCCAGACCCGGATGCAAAGAAACCAGAGGATTGGGATGAGGATGCACCAATAGAGATCCCAGATGAGGAAGCTGAGAAGCCTGAAGGGTGGTTGGATGATGAACCTGAAGAGATTGATGACCCCGATGCGACAAAACCCGAAGATTGGGACGAGGAGGAGGATGGTGAGTGGGAATCTCCCAAAATTGACAATCCTAAGTGTGTGGATGGCCCTGGTTGCGGGGAGTGGAAAAGACCGATGAAGAGGAACCCTGCTTACAAGGGAAAATGGCACGCTCCCCTTATTGACAACCCCAATTACAAAGGAATTTGGAAGCCTAAGGAGATCCCAAACCCCGATTACTTTGAACTCGAGCGACCTAACTTTGAGCCTGTTGCTGCAATTGGAATCGAGATCTGGACAATGCAAGATGGTATCCTGTTTGACAACATCCTGATAGCTAGCGACGAGAAAACTGCAGAATCTTATCGAAAGGATGCATGGAAGCCCAAGTTTGATTTAGAGAAACTGAAACAGAAGGCTGAGGAAGATTCAGATTCTGATGGCCTCAAAGGTTTCAAGGTAAACTAACTATTTCCCACTCTAGCTGTTATGTTTTTCCCCTTGTGATTTCCATTTGGAAACTGTGAAGAACTAGGAAAGGAAGTAAAATAGAATAGATCTCAACAAATTTGTTTAATTATTTGTTCAGATTCGTTTCGTTTATGTGTTTCTACAGTAATTATATAAAGGGAGAAATCCAAAAATCTGAAATAAAAAAATATTCATTACAATAGTGGCCTCATTAATTCACATCTGCCTTGAATATTAGCAGAAAGTGGTATTTGACCAGCTGTATAAGATTGCTGACCTGCCATTCTTGGGAGAACATAAGAGCAAAGTCCTGGTAAGCTAAGTAGACTCCAAGCTTTCATTTGCAACAACTTCTCTGCATATGTGTGTCATCTTTGTCATAATACTTTTCTGTGTGGCTGAATCTCTCAGGATCTACTCGAAAAGGCAGAGAAACAACCTAACATCACAATAGGAGTCATCGTCTCTCTCGTAGTTATTGTCCTAACAGCACTATTCAAGCTTCTCTTTGGTGGAAAGAAGCAATCACCTGTGAGTATTACACATCTCAATTGATTTACATCTACCTCTTTAAGAGATTTGAATGTTTACTACCAAAATGTTTGTTCTTTTGGGGTTTTTTTGGTATTGGTCAAACTCTTATTTACATAAGAGTACCCGTTTGACAACAATTTTAGCGTTTAGCCTTAGTGTTTTGATAAGATTATCTAATAACTCAGTGTATAGGTTTTATTTTTACTAATCTCTGTTATGTTTTTTTTTTCTTTTCTTTTTTTATAGACGAAACCAGCTGAAGAATCCAAGAAGAGCGAAGCGGCAGAGAGTTCCAACAGTCAGGCGGCTCATGAGGAGGAGAAAGAGGAACAGAGTGAGAACGCTGCTGCTAAACGGAGGCCCCGGCGTGCCGGATAATATGGCTACCGACATGGTTGCAACCCCGGCCCGCCGTTAGAAGTTCTTTTTTCTTCTTTTGAGATTTTGTTTAAAAAAAATACTCTCTTTGCTTTGAATTTTTCTGTTGATGATGATGTGGGGGTCAGTCCAGAAAATGTTTATGCACTCTTTTAGGCGTGTGTGTTTCTTTCTTTTTTTTTTTGGTTTATTGTTTTAGTGTAATATTAGAAAAACCTGTTTGGTGTCACGATGAGCCTTCTTTATTTTTTACCATCCGGAGGAATTTTGTGCATTGGATTTTCTTTCTTCTACGATTTCCATTTTATGAGCCAAAGCTTTCTTTTGCATTTTTGGTTGAAAGCCTGACTATATGACTCAAACGCAATGAGCTAATGTATGATTGGTATGAACAATGACATTTGCAAACCGAGCAAAGGATCTTGAGTTTCAAACTATATCCGAAGAAAGAATGAAATTCAACGTTGTTTATTGTTTTGACGAATAATTTTCTTGAGTTTCAAACTCTAAAGATTGGTAATGAAGTCTTGAAAAACAAAATATTTGGTTGAATTCGAGTAGACAAGAACAATAACAAACACTAAAATCCTGCCAAAATAGAGTTCAAAGAGGGTGTGTTACGTGATTTTACACTTGGAAATAAGCTCTATCCAAGACATCCTCAATTCAATAATTTAAAAAAAAAAAAAGCAATACCTTTTTCAAGTTTTAACACACTTCTTAAATATCGTAAAACTCAATGCAAGAAGGTTTCTCGAGAGGAGGAATGGAATACATGGTTGCACTTATTTAAATTTCAAATGAATATAGATTTCTTTTTTTCCCCTAGTATTCTTACCTATGAAATTCATTTAAATGCTAAGTTCGTTCTCTTTGTTTGATCTAATTGATTTTGCACTGCACTACTTTAAATTTCAAATGATTCTTGATTTTCACTTTTTTCCTAGCATTCTTATAATTTTCATTTACATCCTATGTTTCGTTCTCTTCATTCAATCTGATTGGTTCTAATTTGAATTAAATCTAATTGGAGTAAAAAAGAATAAGTTAAGGAGAACGGGTTCTAAAACATAATATGCTATAGGTTATAGCAGTAACATATTGAAACCGTATGGCTATATTTAATGCACCTTAATTCTTAATATTTTACATATTTAAACATATACTAAGGCCCCGTTTGACATTAACGTTAGTGTTTTGAAAAGACCATCTAACGGTAACTTTTAACGTTAGCGTTTTCTGAATTAATTTACACCGTTAATATTTTATCCAAAATGCCAACGCTAATTGAAAACGCTCTTCCCAAACAAGACCTAAGTACAATATTAGTTTAACATCTTTTTAGAGAGTTTCTAGAAATTTTCTCGGGAGTTTTTAGAAATTTAAGACTTGCGAAGGGAACAACCCAAACCATCTTTGTACTACTAGCTAGTATTGGTGTGTGTTCCAGTGTACATCTAGCTTCACATTCATTTGAAATAAATGCACTTTTAAGTCTCTATTTGGTACTAATGTTTTGCATCATAAAAAAAGGTGAACCCAGTTCATTTATATTGCTGCTAGGAGGGGTAAATTAAGGTTTAATCAGAATCTAACTCATACAACAACAATAAACAAACCCAGTAGAGAGGTTTCAAAGAAATCTTCAACGCAAAGACCAGCCGGATATCTTCACCATTGCTTGCTTACACCAAGCAAAGATGTAAAGAGCCCATTATCAGAAAACACCTTAGTCCCAGAAGGGGAAGAAGATGAAGGTCTCACTTTTTTTTTATAAAGTAGGCATCCTGCAAGCTCTAATACGCACGGAGCTGTCGGGGTGGAATGGGGGGCGGAGGTGGATTTGGGACGGAGTCATTTGGGCCAAGATCATCGATGGGTGGGCGATGCTTGTGATGATCCGTTACAGACTGATAAGCCATTGCCAATGCCAATGCCTGCATTTTCAGTGACCATATATATATTAGGGTTGTGCTAGGGAAATCACACAATCTTGACACCACCTTTGACCCCATGCTTTCCACCAGTGCAAAGCATGGGGTCAAAAGTGATGTCAGGATTGCGGGGTTATCTTAGCTTTTTTGTATATATCACGCAAAGTCAATGGAGGGAAAATGTTGTAAAAAATGTTATTTTAACACCAGAGTTTGACACCATTAATGACACCAAAGTGTCCCACAACATGCAAAGACAATGATTGTTTATTTGTTTGTAGTGGTGTCCAACTTAAGTGTCATTATAGCATGGTCAAATATTGTATCTATAACTTCAACCATCAAAGACTAACCAATAGAGATTTTTAATTTTTTAAAAAAGACCATTCCACCCCTCCCTCTGAAAACTCCAACCAAACAAGACCAAAGAGTTACTAACATCCGGGAAGCATATATGCTTTTGTACTTTGTATCAAACAACAATCTTTTTTTCAATGGAAAAAGCTTGGAAGTGATGCTTACAATATGGTCATGGTCGGGAGGGGCATAAATCCCGGTGGTGATTGCTGTTCTCCGTCGAGTATCATTTGAAGGTGAATCTGATATCTTCTTAAACCCAGTCGGGATGACAACCACGGGCATGCCCACGAGATTTCCCACACATACTTTCTCCCAATCAGTTGCATTTCCAATGAAGGCATCCACTTTGAAACTCTCTCTCACTTCCTCAATTAGTTTTCCTCTTGCTCTTTGTGCCTATCGAAAAACATAAATAGTTGCTGGTGAAAATGCAGTTTGTCCGTATGAAACAATGATAGCACAAATATGTGGGCCCTACTATACCTGAATATAATCCACAGCAGGTATGACGCGTGCTCGCCGAAGTTCAAGAGGCCATTGATCTTGAGCCTCATACTCATCATCTTTGTTTGACTGCTGCCACTCATCGAAATGAGAAAGCATATCAACATCCATTGTGAAATTAAGGATGCCTTGAGCTGAGTCAACAGTGTAGTTTAGTTCAAATGGAACCATCTTTACTCCTTTTGTCTTGAGGACATCAACAACCTGCAATTGTCATCACAACATGAGACAACCGGACTGTCTATGCTGCAAAAAAAGGTTCCTACTTTCATTTTCTATCCATTCCAAAATACTCCCTCTGTCCCGCCAAAAGGTTCCTCGTTTGACTTTCATGGAGTGAAAGAAAAGTGTTGAAAAGTGAAAACTTTATGGTTAAAAGTGTTGCAGGAACTCATTCCTTTCTTTAAAAAGAAAATGAGGTTTCTTCTAAGACAGGAAAATGAAAAGAAAGAAGTTTTTGTAGGTCGAAGGGAATACAGAAGAAAACCCCTGCTCTCCAGCCTGAGTCAGGCATTCTTATCCTACTCAACAGTTTTTTTTGTTGGTGGTGGTGCTGGGGGCTTTTATATAACACCAAGGCCTGCTGAGCCTTGCTTAGGTAGCATATGATTGGTTGAGCTATAACGATAAGAAAAATAGCAGATTGTGTTGCTAAGTAATACTCCACCCAAAAAAACCTATTTCAAACAAGTTGATAAATCCAAATTGATAAATGAAGCTATTTTTTCCACAGATTTGAGAAGTTGTGAAGCAAGAGAGCCTCATTATTACGTCTGATCGTAGAAAACAGAATACAACAACATCAACAACAAACCCCAATATGTGTTGTTGCATTAACTGCCCAATACTTTAAAGAAAGTACGAGGTGAAGGTATTTTATAATTCATTTTGATTAAGTCCATTATTTACCCGAAGCTAAAGCATTTTCAATATTGCCTCTTTTATTGGCAATGAGCTCTCTGTTGCTTAAAAGTGAGAAAACCAAAGCAAATTTGTAATTTGTAAACAGAATAGGTTTAGTTATCTACCTCCATATCAGCGTCCTTTAGATATCCAACAGTGAGCATCTTGATATCCACTAAAAAAGGATCAGGTAGGGGGATGTTCCTCGACGATGGATCGTCAGGATCCTTACCACGGATTGCATCCAGAACGATTGCACAATCTGCTGCATCTCTACAGAAAGGCCCTAATTTATCCTATTAAATAGCTTATATTTGAATTTTGCATCTCCAGTTCACAGGGCAAAACAAAAAGAGTGGATGGTGAAGTAAAGCGAGTAGAATACCAGGCTCTCGGATATGCTCATAACTCCAGTTCGACCAACCGATCCGAAAGAAGGCCGAATTGCAGTGACACCACAACGAGAAGCAGGGTATGTCATGGACCCCGCTGTTTCTGAACCAATTGCAAAGGGAACTAAACCTGAATCATGAATCGTGACTTCAGTAAAGAAGTCACCAAACTGTCCCTTGACTTCTAATCTTCTATACAGTGTTTTATCAGCTTAACCATACGGAATCATGGGTGCATTATTGCAAGAATCATGACAAAAACTAAAGTACATCGAGAATAAACAAAAATAGGCAGAAGACCTGCGGAGGTGCAAGCAGCAGGTCCAGCTGATGAACCGGTGGAATATTCTTGAATATTCCATGGGTTCCTTGTTCTTCCACCAAACCAGATATCATCGTATGCTAATGATCCCGTAACCAGCTTAGCAACAAGAACTGCTCCGGCAGATTTCAACCTATACCCACAGGCAACAAGCAGTCCAACAGCCATAATTGATGATTTTAGTAGATAAATAACTTTACAAAGAAGAACGGGGAAGGGATTTTCAAGGGAGTTTTAAAGGGAGTAGTTCAGGACATTAAATGAAGGGTTGAAGCGGGCTTTGCAAAAGGTTAACATGCCTCGGCTCCAAGGTTGTAGCGGGTCTTACAAACACTTTGGGGGTGTATTTGGTTCATGGGGAAGGGAGGGGAGGGAAATGTTTTCATGTTACCTTGTTTAATTTGTTGAAAGGGAAAGGGAGGGGAAATTTTGGCTTCACCACCCTCCAAATTTGTTGAAGAGTGGAGCATTTTCCTTCCCTTCCCCACATCCCCCTAAAACCAAAAATGCCCTTAGATACTTTAGTTGTCACTACCTTCTATAAACCCAAGCCTCAATATCAAGAGTCTGATTTTTGAAAGTTGTAGATCCCCACGTTGTCTTGTACCGAGGCACTGCAATTATATCCTTCAAACCGTAAGGAATCCCATGAAGTACACCTGCACAGATGAGATGATGAAAACCGTATTAGTCAACATTTGCATTAGAGATTACAAGCTCCCACCGTCCCAAAATGAACTTTTTAAGTCTAACTTTTCAAGTCAAAATCCATTAAGTTTAACCGTTACAACTAGTCAACAACAAAAAATCAACTCCATTGTGGTCTGGGGAGTCATGACGGAAGACAGAAAATATAAAAAAAAAAACTTATAGATAATAGGGTTTTAGGTTAGTCCTCTAGAGATTGAAATTTATCAGCATTTATATTCACACAAAATGTGTCCTCTAGAGATTGAAATTTTGGTCGGCAATTAATCACAGGCCTTTAGACTTTAGTGAAGTCCATAGGCATTTAATCACATTAGGCTGCCTAAATACGGAGTATTTGCAAGCAGTCATAATTTAGTACCTTTCACCAAAGTGTAGAAACTCCTATACTAGCCTTCCCTTCTCATGAAGAAAGCACAAATTAGTTAATTAATACTCCCTAAGTCCAATGTATATGTCCAGTTTCCTTTTTGCACTTGGACCTAGGGAATGAAGTTTTGGGTGTAAAAAGTTACAAAAGCTACCCCTAGTTTTAATAAAAGTGAATAAAGTGGGTGCAAACTTGTCAAAGTGACGCCCAAAAGTTGCATAAAGAGGAACGTGTACAAACACAATGGGGCATCCAAAAAAGAGATCTTGACAAATACATTGGAACAAATGGAGTAAATAGAATTATTAAGGTACCCAAATGTTCTCCCTTTGCAAGCAGCTGATCGGCATTTTTAGCTTGTTGGTATGCTAATTCTTCAGTAACAGTAACAACTGATTCCAAGACAGGACCATACCTGTGATAGTCCCAATTCCAGAAAATGCAACAAAAAGAAGGGGGTTGGATGGGGATGCCAATTAAGCGAAAAGGAAATACCTCTTTAGTCTATTCAGAAATATACCGGTAAGCTCCTGGGATGTAATTTGCTTTGTCTTAATGAGTTCACCCAATTCAGGAATCTGTCAAATTTCCCAGGTTATCAATACATACAAATGATAAAAGTTCTTATGTATGGATTCTATTTGGTAAACCATTAATTAGCTAATTTGACCAAACCAACTAGTGATGTCTGATGGTTAAAATACATGTTTGGTAAATGGAATCTTGAATAATCTTTTTGAGACAAAAAACAAAAGGTTGGCCTAACTAGTGCATGGTGCTAAGATGCTAACAGTTAACTAATTAATAATATACACTATTCAATACACATTCCTTTTTGGGGTCTGAACACCTAGTTTTATCAAACAACTTTTTGTGAAATAATATTTTCAGCAAGTCAAAACAAGACAACCTGTTACCTAGTACCTAGCACCAAATTATCGAACACGGCCATAGTCAATAAATGTGTAGTAGGCTGGGACATACACTCATAAAGGCAATGTCTTCGTCATTTCCTGGTCTCTGTACACTAGAGAGAGAAGGATAAGAAAATTTCCCAGTCATGTGCTGCACGTGATTGTTACTCCAAGCAGCATTGAAAACCAGTGGAGATGGGTTATGCAAGCCACCATTAACAGAAGCAACTAGCTTGCGGTTGGCCCGTATTGTAGGAACATTAAGCTCCTTTGCAGCCTTTTCCACCTCAATCATCTAAAAGGCATGAAGCTAAAAAGGTTATCTGAATTCATACAAACACATTTACACTATGTTTGGAAAAAGACAGTATGCGAGAAAAGAAAATATGAGAGTAGAATAAGTGAGAATTATGACTGGGAAAGAATAGATCAAATAGGAAATGAATGGATTTTTTTAGAAAAATATACTCCCCACGTCATCTGTCGCAAAAAACACTTCCACTTTCAATCAAAATCTCCCTTTTACCCATATTATTTATAAAATACCTATCACATCCTATTATTTATCACATCCTTTTACCTATCATATTATTTATAAAATACCTATCATATCTATGGACTATTTATCTAACCATCACATCCTATCCTACCCTACTATAAAATAAGGATAATATTGGAAAGTAATACCAAAATTACACACTCCTTAAATCTCACATTTTTCGGAAGTGGAAAGTTTTGTGGGATGGAGGAGTATATATTTTCCTCCTCATTTTCTCTCCACCATTGAAGGGGGAAAATGTGCAAAATTTACATTGGAAAATGTTAACTATTACAACAAAACTTTTTTGGGACGGAGGAAGCAAAAGAAAGATCAATTTTGATCAAACAAAACTAAATTTTCATGTTATTTTTCCATAAATGTCAAAAAAAAAAGCTGCCTACATATAAATATCATAAATTTAGTTAAACCACAAAATAAATGTAAAACAAAAGTGTAATTCATGATAAATGAATTTCCATTCAATTTTGCCAAAAATTGTCAAAACAATAATCGACCACCAAGTAGATTTAAAATATGAGTATGATTAATGATTTACGATGTTTTTACCTTATGTCCTTGGCTCCTTTCCCAAAAAAGGGACATTGGTATTCCTTTTTGGGGTTTGAAGCAACATTTGTTATAGTTAATATATTATGTGTAAATTAGCACATTACAACTTTTAAAATCTCTTTCCCTCAAATACTATAAATTCAAATAGTTTTTTCCCTTTCCTCTACCACTTGTTTTTCTCACAAATGCAATCACATGATAGGGGAAAAACTTTTTTTTTTCCATATTATATATTCTATAGAGAGGAAAGTTCCCAAACATTGTGTTATAAAAACTAGTAAATTGCCTTTGCATTCCCCNTTTGCATTTCACTCAAAAACAAATAGAAAATTACCTTTGCATCACTGAAGAAGCTAGAGTCCAATATTGAGAATCCACATTTACAAGCTGAAACGTTGTTTACACATTCACCCTTATTTTTAGCATCTGTCTTCCCACTGTCCTGATGCAAGATAACATGATGAAAATGAAAGCCTAAACAGAAGAATTTTTTTCTAGCATTTTCCAAATCTTACCTAGTAAAACTAAGGGCTCGGGGCTGAACCCAAGCACGCTGGTTTAATATATTCCAGACACTTTTACATTTACTACCCTGTTTCACAAAAGGCAGATAAAAAATATGTGACTCTTAGGGTGAAATGGGAAATAACAGTGGAAGATTGAATGGCAAACTGATGTTAATGTACACTTCCAGAATTAATCCAAAACTGATTTACTTGATACAATTAATAACCAGGCTTAATTGGTGTTTGTATGATACTCTTTTTGTGGCTTTACTAAACAAATTTTCTACCAAAAACTATCTTCATAGTGTTGTTCTCTTCACCTTTACAAAAAAATCAAGTATAATACCGACAACGTTTTGATCTAGGGGGTCAAAATATATGCAACCTTACCCCTTTAAAACAGAAGCTGTTTCCATTAGACTCTTGATGCATTTTCTTCCCGAAAAATCATATAAAATAAAAAGAAGAGTTTATTTTGTCATTTTGATCTAGTCCATTATATACCCAAAGTTAAAACATTGTCAAAACTGACTCTTTCAGCTCCATTCGCAATGGACAATATCTAATAGTTCCAGGATTTTCTCTTCATCTTCGCGTTGAAGCAATTATATCAAATATATTTGAATAAAAAACAGACTATATGCACAGTAAGTAACCTAAAATGAATTCTCGGCTTCATGCATTAAAAAAATGTAAGATCTTGATCCACCCATTGTAGTGTTGAGACAAATTACTCTCTGTAGCTAACTAAAAAATGTGAATCAAGTTAGTCCCCCTAACGAGAGCGATGTTAATGCAAGGACAACGAATACAAGTTAGTCCCTTGTGTCTTCCAACCCAAAGTTTCAGTAACACCCTGACACAACCATTGAAATGAATTCTTTAGAAAGATCAAGATTCAAATTTTTTCAGATAGGCGGACAAATTTATACATTGACCAAATTGACTCAATACAAATAGCAACTGAAAGATAGAGATGGACTGGGGGAGATCCATGATCATCAAAAGAATGTGTTTTTTTAGGGTTTATAGCAAAATCCAAAAGGGGGGAAAGGAAAACTCACCATTTCGGTCTCCGATGAAGATGAAGAAGAAGAACCGGCGTTGAAGCACAGGAGAAGTGAGAAGACGAGCGCGAAGAAGAGCGGGGGAAATGGGAGCTTCGGCAATCCACGTGTAGAGCGCTGCGGCTTCCATTGAAGCCTGTTGACTGGAGCTTTTGCCACGTTGATATCCAGATTGTTTTTTTTTGTACTGTATATATCTTCTCCTTTTCTTCTTCCCCAATTTGGATTCCCTTCTTAACGAGCTTCTGACGCTTGTTATATGCGGTATTTATATAATGTCCAGTTTAATCTCCTATTAATTGTCTTCAAAATGAAGTCAAAACGATCTTAAAACTTATACTCCGTACTTTATTTTCTAAAATGATTATTTTTAATTAAAAAATTTTCAAAATTAGTTAAATTTCAAAATAAAATCTCATAAAAAAATGGTCTCTCAATTTCGCTCAAACACCGTGAATCAATTAAAAGAGAAGAATCTTGTTTCGGTTTTGTTATTTCAAATGAATTTTTATATCGAAAATAGACTCGTTTGAAAAAGTATCCAATTATATATAATTAATTTGGGAAATTACTATAACTTTTAATTCCATTTTGACGTTGTTTCAACGACCGTTAGCGGGGGGACTAACTTCGGCATTACTTTCAATTAGCGAGTACCATCTCGTTAATTAGTTTATCTTGAGACTATTTTGGGAACACATAGTTAGCCATTTACTACGGAGTAATATATTTATGCCTATCAAATTTTCATTTCCACTAAAATAAAGGTAGAAGTACAACTAAAATAAAAACAGTATCTGAAATGAATATTTTGTTACTTGTAAATAAGTATTCACTTTAAATGTTCAAAAAATTTCGAAATAAAAAGATAGAATTTTTTGTATACAAATAGCTTAATTCAAAAAAATCAAATTGTGGTGTCACAATCCCTCACTTTTTTTGTCCCCTGGAATGTCACGCTATTTGGGTTATTCTTCAACATGCAGACCTTTCCCAATTTAGGAACAATTTCGCGTCACGCTGGCGACGACCGCCGGAAATCGGACCTGAAACTCCTCCGTCGTACGGCTGGTCGCGACATCACCGGAGCCTCTCGCCGCGCGCTTCTTACTTCCTCCTCCTCCTAATCTGGTAATGGTTCTTCTATGCGCTACTCTGTGTATCTTTTCACCTATTAAGTGTCAATTTACCATTCTCGGAGTATTTAGTAAATGAATTATTATTGTGGATGATCAAAGATTAAACCCAGGGATCCATTTGGTAATAATGTTTGGAATTTACAGAATACCCCTCATCCATTTGGAAACTGAAGTTTGAATTCCAAATCCAGATTTGGCTCAAATTTCATGTTTGGGAAATCTAAAAAAATTGGATTTGGATTTGAGACAAATTCCTCTAATTCATTACAAAGCTCAATTTCAAATCCATGTATCCATGTCTCACCTTGGCATTCGAAATTCAAGAATTCAATTTTGGAATCAAAATGCAAGAATTGAAATGAAATGCTTGTTCCCAAATACTACCCTAATGCATTTATTTTTGTATTAGTATGCAATACAATCTTTATTTATTTGATCAAAACCACACTTTAAACAATCTTTATTTATAGGTGTTAAATAGAGTAAATCAAAATGACACTTCAAACCTCCATTGCTTCTTACTTTCAATGAAGTTGTGGGTGGTAAATGTAGCAGTGCATCAAAGGTTTGAAGGATATAGGGTTTGTTTTGATCTGATTGCATTGCTTTTTTTTGTTCAGTCTGTTTTGAAGCAATTCACCATCTGCAAATCTGCAATTCTGTCAACATGCTAAAGGCCCCCACACATCAAGTTGCAGGACACCAAGCTCAGAATGGGAAGCTGGGACCCCTTGTGGACGACTCCGGGCTCTTCTACAAGCCTCTGCAGGGCGGGGGCCGTGGGTCTCACGAGCTCGCGTTCTACACGTCCTTCTCTTCAAACCCGAAGCTCCCGCCCCACATTCGCCGCTTCTTCCCCGAGTTTCACGGCACTCGGCTCGTCGAGGCATCCGACGGTTCCGGGTTGCTACCCCATCTGGTTTTGGAAGACCTCACTTTCGGAAAACCCAACCCGTCGGTAATGGACGTCAAGATCGGTTCGAGGACGTGGGCCCCACAGCAGCCCGAGGACTACATCGCGAAATGCCTAAAGAAAGACCGCGGGTGTTCGAGCCCCGCCTTGGGTTTCAGGCTGGAAGGGGTGCAAATGTACGCGGCAAGCGAAACCGGGTACTGGAAACCCGAAAGAAAATCGGTTCAGAACCTCTCTGCAGCAGAAGTTGGCTTAGTTCTAAGAAAGTTTGTCTCCTCAAACACTTCATCGGATTGCCTCTTCGCCCCGGCGATATACGGCGGGCCCCACGGGGTTTTGTCGCGGTTGCTGGAGCTGAAGGCTTGGTTCGAGGAGCAAACTGTTTACCATTTCTGTGCATGTTCCATTCTTGTGGTGTATGACAAAGAGATTGCGGGTCGGGGAACGGGCCCCGCGGGCGTGGAAATCAAGCTGGTCGATTTCGCCCACGTTCTCGACGGGCATGGGGTCATCGACCATAACTTCTTGGGCGGGCTCTGCTCTTTGATCAAGTTCATATCTGATGTTCTTAAAACTTCAGAGGAACATTATTCATGTGATGCTCTTGCTTCGTTTGAGTGCACTTAATAATACGGAGTAATACTTTGACTTCATATAATTTTTTTAAAAATTTGACAAGTAAAAAGTTTATGTTTGAAATTTGTTTAGAAGGAAAAGAGTTTTGGCCATATACTTTTTACTTTATTAGGTAATAAAAAATGTGAATATTAGTGTGAACAACCAAAAAAGAAAGTGTGAATGTTAATTCGAGACGGAAGAAGTAAAGAGTGAAGTCTTGTTCATTTTATTTTTTTTTATTTTTCTTGAAAATGAACATTTGATAGATATAGAACTAAAATAAAAATATGTAAAATAAATATTTTGTTGCTTCAAAATAAACCCGTTGTATAACATAGAAACTCATAGAGGACCACAAAATTTATCCATTCACCAGAGTTGAGTAATTGCATTAATATCAATCGTATTGTAAATTCAATAAGATAAAAAAAAGTTATTCTCTCTTTCCAAATTAAGTTGTCTACTTATTATTTATAACGTCTACTTTTTTTTATTTTTTCGTTATTTACTTGATAAAATAATATAATAATAAAATTTTTTGTTTTGTAGAAACATTAATTTAATTTTTAAATACGTTGAGTTTATTTTTAAATTATACCTATAATTTTAAATAAATTATATTAAAAATAAGTTCAATCAAATATTATAAATTATAACAAGTGATTTAAATTGAGATTGAATCACAGAAGAAGTATATATAATGTGATTGAGAGCACTGAAAATGGGCTTCACGCCCGCCGGCGTGAACGTCGTTTAACGCCCCGGGGGCGTGAAACGCCGCCCCCCTCCGGCGTTATTTGGGCATGATCCGGCGTGCGTCAAAGGAATGACGCTGCGTCATTCCATTCCCATCCCCCCTTAACGGCTATAATAGCCGTTGCACCCCCCCCATTCAAAAAAAAAAATTCTTATAAATTCAAACCCCCCATCCCAATCTCTCACACCTTCTCCATCTTCAATCTCTTCTTCTTCCCAATTTTTAAAATTCGAAATTACCCCCTCTCTTTTCAACATGAATCCCTCCGGCTCCGGCTTCTTTCCCGACAATCTCGCCCCCGTCGACGCCGCGATGTGGTATTACCAAGAGTTGGGCGATCAACCGCCGATGTACGAGACGCAACAATCGGGGTACGTCGACCGAGATTCGGTTCCGGAGACTCAACCGGAACCGTCCGGATCGAAAAAAAGTACACGCCGGAGGAGCCACAAAGCCAAAAGCACGTTGACCGAGGCGGCACGGTCAATCCAAAAGTGGACGCCGGAGGAGGAGTGCATATTGGCGTCGACTTGGGTTGACGTCTCCGAGCATCCTATCATTGGTAAAAAATTTATTTTTTCTAATATATTTATGTTTTTATTTATATATATATTATATTTAATGGTGTCTAAAAAAATTGTGTAATGCATTTTTAAAGGTACGGAGCAAACAAAGGATGCGATGTGGGATCGTATCGAGGAGAAGTTCTTCACGGCAATGAAGAAGGACGACTCCTACCGAACTCGGGACCAACTCACTTCCAAATGGAGCCACATCAACAAAAAAGTCCGAAAGTTTATGGGAGTTTACGAGGAATGCTCCCGGTCCCGGAGGAGCGGCACGAACGACGCCGATGTTCTCCGGCTTGCCACGACCCGGTATCAAGACGACGGGAACCAAGGCAAGGTGCCCATCGATCTTTGGAGGATTTTGAGTCGTTCCTCGAAGTGGCAACAACTCAACAATCCCGACGGCGGATCGTTCCGGAAAAGATCCACCGTCGACGCCGAGGTTGAGGTCGACGAGACTATCGGTTCTACCGATCAAATCCCTTCCTTCAACGTTGCGGATTCCGATGACGAGGACCCTATTCCACGGCCGATCGGAAGAAAGAAGGCAAAATCTATTGCCTCTGGTTCGGGAGGGTCCGCCTCTGTTTCCGCTTCTCCCCGCGACGAAATCGGCCGGGCAATGATTGAACAACTTCGGGCGTTCAATCTTCAAGAACAAGAGAGGTTGAAGCTAAAGGAGAAGGAGTTGAAGCTAAAGGAGCAGGAGGCCGAGATGAAAGTCATGCAAACCGACTCCGGGACGTTGTCGGAGTTTGGACTAATGATCTACGAGCAAAGAATGAGAGAGATCAAGGAGAAATATAATTTACCTTAGTTTTTTTATTAATGTATTTTTTTTAAAATTATTGTCGCTTTTTTTATTTAATTAATGTATTTTTTTATTATCCGTGTTTCAATTAAATTAAATAATAAATTAATTACATTTTATTAATTTAATTTTAGAAGATGTATATTTAAAAATGTAAAAAATGAAGGTTTGAAGCCCCAGTTTGAACCCCCGAGGTTTCAAACCCATTTCCAGTGCTCTGACCCAAATCCAAACCAACGTTACATGGTTGAATCCAAACCCGGAATATCCATACCCAAATTGGTTCACCGGTCTAAACGTTTTTACCAAACGCGGTAAAACGGTAAAACCAAACAACAACAGAAGGGGAAGACAATGATCTCTGAATCTGAGGCAGCCTTGACCTGAGTGAACGCTCCCATCGTCTTCTTCTTCTTCTTCTCTCCGCCCGCCGCCTCTTGACCGTTTTTACATTTCTCCGGTAAGATCTCCGGTACAATTTTCATTTCGCCGGCAAGAGCTACGGCACAATTTTCATTTCGCAGTACAATCGGTTTAGTTATCATAAACTATCTGATTTTTTGAAAGTATATTTTAATGCATTTTTGGCTCCGATTTGGCGTTAATATGAATGGCCATAGAGCGTTTGACAGTTTCAAAATATCTGTCTGGTTCGATTTACGGGCAATATTACTGATTTTTAGCAAAAGAAAAAATTGTCTGTGTACACAATATGTATTTTTATATTAAGTTCCAGCCCTAATTCATGGCATAACATAGGGGAAAATGAAGAAACATTCTTAACTTTTTTTTACTAGAGAATGTACTTTCTACATTTTTTCTGTTGGGACTGAGTGTGTAGTTTTTGCTAATTTATTTTTTTTGTCTTAGTCTGAATCTTGTGCTTGTGTGCTTTCTGTATTTTTTTGTTCTTAGAGTTTACTTACTATTTCTGGCACGTGTGCTTCTTATCTTTGTGCTCTTACTTTGTTCGTGCTACTCTGTTTACTTTTGTCTCTGCTTTCGTGGTTTAGCCGAACATCTCTTGGAAATGGCCTCTCTACTTTCAAGTAGGGTAAGGTCTGCGTGAATACACCCTCCCCAAACCCTATTATTGTGGGATTTTATTAGATTTGTTGTAGTAGTAGAAGTTTTGATCTAAATCAGTTCTATATTTATTTATTTATATATAAGGTCATGTTTTTTCCCTACTTCCGAGTAGGGCAAGGTCTGCGTACACACACCCTCCCCAGACCCTACTGTAGTGGGATTCAACTGGGTTGTTGTTGTTGTTGTTGTTGTTGTCATGTTTTTGGATATTTATTAAATATTATCATGCTTAGCCCATCAGTGATTTGATTGTTGCATGGCTGTCACTGATTTTATTCTTCTTTTACATCTCTGTTTCATTCTTATTGTTGTTTGTGTTGTGTTCCAAGAGTTTGATTTCATACTTTCGTTAGGCTTCAGTGTAATGGATGAAATCTATTTAATGAGCATGCATTAGCATCTTGACATCATTCCTTCTATTCATAGTTCATATGCATATAGACTCATTGCTCTTAACATAATTGGGCATCTCTAAATTTTCAGAGTTGTAGCGATGGGGAGCCGGAACAGTGAACAACTCAGATTTTGCATTGACAGAGGGGGAACATTCACTGATGTGTATGCTGAGATTCCGGGGCAGTCTGAAGGACGTGTTATGAAACTACTATCTGTAGATCCTTCTAATTATGATGATGCTCCTGTAGAAGGCATCAGGAGGGTCTTGGAGGAATTTACTGGGAAGAAGATTCCCCGTGGTTCAAAAATCCCTACAGACAAGATTGAATGGATACGAATGGGAACAACTGTAGCAACCAATGCCTTGCTAGAAAGACGAGGCGAGAGAATAGCCCTTTGTGTGACTAGAGGCTTCAAAGATTTGCTGCAAATCGGTAACCAGGCCCGTCCAAATATTTTTGACCTCACTGTGTCAAAACCTTCCAATCTTTATGAGGAAGTCGTAGAGGTTGATGAAAGAGTTGAGCTTGTCCTCGAGAAGGATGAATTAAAGCCAGACTCTTCTGCCTCAATATTTCAAGGTGTTTCAGGTGAGCGCGTGAGAGTTGTGAAGCCCCTAAATGAAGAAACACTAAAACCACTGCTCAAAGCTCTGCTGGAAAAGGGAATCAGTTGCTTAGCTGTGGTTCTAATGCATTCCTACACTTACCCACACCATGAGATGCTTGTCGAGAAGCTAGCTTTGAGTTTGGGCTTTAAGCACGTATCATTATCATCTGCTCTGACTCCTATGGTTCGTGCGGTCCCACGAGGTTTCACCGCAAGTGTAGATGCATACTTGACTCCCGTTATCAAGGAATATCTATCCGGGTTCATGTCCCAATTTGAAGAAGGACGAGTGAAGTTGAATGTCTTGTTTATGCAATCAGACGGAGGTCTTGCACCAGAGAGCAAGTTTTCTGGCCACAAAGCAATTCTGTCTGGTCCAGCAGGTGGTGTAGTTGGTTACTCGCAGACACTTTTTGGAAGCGAGACAAACAAGGCCCTCATAGGGTTCGACATGGGCGGTACTTCCACTGATGTCAGTCGGTATGCGGGCAGCTATGAACAAGTCATTGAAACGCAGATTGCCGGCACAATCATTCAGGCCCCTCAGCTTGACATAAACACTGTAGCAGCCGGAGGTGGTTCAAAGTTAAAGTTTCAGATGCAAACCCGGGACCCGTTTTGCTACCGTAAGGGAGGGCAGCTTGCAGTCACAGATGCAAACCTCATTCTGGGATATATTATTCCTGAATATTTCCCTTCTATTTTTGGTCCCAATGAAGACTTGCCGCTGGATATTGATGCTACACGAAAAGAGTTTGAGAAACTCGCGATAGATATCAACTCCTATAGGAAGGCTCAGGATCCATCGGCTAAGGACATGACTGTGGAGGAAATCGCCCAGGGGTTTGTGAATGTGGCCAATGAAACCATGTGCCGTCCAATAAGGCAATTGACTGAGATGAAGGGACACGAGACAAGAAACCACGCTCTAGCTTGCTTCGGAGGCGCTGGGCCCCAACATGCCTGTGCCATTGCTAGATCATTGGGTATGAATGAAATTCTAATCCATAGGTTCTGTGGGATTTTGAGTGCTTATGGGATGGGAATGTCAGATGTGGTTGAAGAGGCACAAGAACCATATTCTGCTGTTTATGGCCCTGAATCTGTTCTCGAGGCATCTCGCAGAGAAAATGCTTTGCTGAAGCAGGTGAAGGAGAGTCTGCTACAGCAAGGGTTCAGAGAGGAAAACATCACGACAGAGACATACTTAAATCTAAGGTATGAGGGAACCGACACGGCAATAATGGTTAAAAGAATTGGCAATGACAATGAATCTGTGTGGGATTATGCCTCTGAGTTTGTCAAGTTATTCCAACGGGAATACGGATTCGAACTTGTAAACAGAGATATACTGATATGCGACGTGAGAGTTCGTGGCATTGGACACACTAATATACTGAGGCCACATGTGTTGGATCCGGCCGCGTCCACTCCGAAAGTCGAAACTCATCACAAGGTCTATTTTGGGAATGAATGGTATGACACTCCTTTATACAAGCTTGAGGGTTTGACATATGGTCATGTTATTCTGGGGCCGGCTATTATAATGAACGGTAATAGCACCGTGATAGTACAACCCAACTCTAAATCGACTATAACCAGATATGGAAACATCAAAATAGAAATAGAGTCCACTTCAGATACATTGTTGAAAGTAGAGGGGAAAATCGCAGATGTTGTCCAGCTCTCAATCTTCAACAACAGGTTCATGGGAATCGCGGAACAGATGGGCCGAACCCTGCAGAGAACTTCCATATCCACAAACATCAAGGAAAGGCTGGATTTCTCCTGTGCCCTCTTTGGCCCTGACGGGGGCCTGGTGGCAAACGCGCCGCATGTTCCTGTTCACTTGGGGGCAATGTCCAGCACAATCCGGTGGCAGCTGCAGTACTGGGGCGACAATCTGCACGAAGGAGATGTTTTGGTCACCAACCACCCTTCCGCTGGCGGCAGCCACCTGCCTGATATCACTGTCATAACGCCTGTTTTCAACAAAGGTGAGTTGATATTCTTTGTCGCGAGTAGAGGGCATCACGCCGAGATCGGAGGCATTACCCCTGGGAGCATGCCACCCTTTTCAAAGTCCATCTGGGAGGAGGGGGCTGCCATAAAGGCCTTCAAGCTCGTGGAGAAGGGTATTTTTCAGGAAGAAGGAATCACTAACCTTCTCCAATTCCCAATCTCTGAGAGCTCCGGGCGCAAAATCCCAGGAACACGTAGGCTTCAAGACAACTTATCAGATCTTCGTGCCCAAGTGGCTGCAAATCAGAGAGGGATTACCCTTATAAAGGAGCTCGTCGATCAATACGGCCTGGACACTGTACAAGCCTACATGAATCACGTGCAGGCGAATGCAGAAGGAGCAGTGCGAGAAATGCTCAAATCTGTTGCTGCCACTGTCTCTTCTGATTCCTCATTGGTCACCATTGAAGAGGAAGATTCCATGGATGATGGGTCTATCATACACTTAAAACTCACCATTGATCCTCAAAAGGGAGAAGCTCTCTTCGATTTCTCGGGGACCAGTCCCGAAGTTTACGGCAACTGGAATGCTCCGGAAGCCGTGACGGCTGCCGCGGTTATTTATTGCCTTCGGTGCTTGGTGAACGTGGACATCCCTCTTAACCAGGGCTGCTTGGCTCCTGTGAAGATACATATACCCCACGGCTCTTTCCTCTCCCCTAGTGACACCTCAGCAGTCGTGGGTGGCAATGTCCTCACGTCTCAGAGAATAACCGACGTCATCCTCACTGCATTTCGGGCGTGCGCTTGCTCCCAGGGCTGCATGAACAACTTGACGTTCGGGGACGAGAGTTTCGGGTACTACGAGACCATCGGCGGCGGGAGCGGAGCGGGGCCCACGTGGGACGGCACCGGCGGGGTCCAGTGTCACATGACCAACACCCGGATGACCGACCCGGAAATCTTCGAGCAGCGGTACCCCGTGGTGGTGCGCAGGTTTGGGATGAGAGAGAACAGCGGCGGCGCGGGACTGCACAGAGGGGGCGACGGGCTCGTCCGGGAGATCGAGTTCAAACGGCCCGTCGTCGCGAGCATCCTTTCGGAGAGGCGCGTGCACGCGCCGAAGGGGTTGAATGGCGGGAAACCCGGTGCCCGGGGCTCGAACTACCTCGTCACGAAGGACAACCGGGTCGTGTATCTTGGCGGGAAAAACACCGTCGAGGTGCGGGCGGGTGAAATTCTTCGCATTTTGACCCCGGGCGGCGGCGGATGGGGATCGAGTTAACGGGGGGAGTTTTAGAGCACGGCCAGTGCTAGCACTATTTTGGATCCTAGTTATGGTCTCACAAATTGCCCAAAAGGATGTTGCTAGGGCTAGTTTATGTTGATTTTCTTTAGGAGGACATGTTTGAAATGTTGCTCGATTGAAGTGTATCCCATATTCTTTATGTATGGTTGATATATCGAATTAATGAAATGTTCAATGTATATTGGGTTGCTACTTGAAGTTTACTCAAATATTTTACTGAGTTTGATATTACTTTGACATCATTTTTCTCATAGACACATACGGGCAACAATTGTCTGTGTATCGCACAAACAATTGTTGTCTGTGTCTGAGAAACATATGTCAAAAATGATGGGGTTCCACAAGCTTTTTATGAATGTTTTACGTTCAACTCTGAAGTTAATAAAAGGGCAATGAAGCATCAAATCGGTTCTTTTTCTTTTGACATCGACCTATTATGAGACCGGTCAATTTGAGCATTCTACGATGTTCTGTTCGACTCCAAGATCCCCAACCCACATTCAAAATCTCCTACCCCTAAAGGACTTCCAATTTGGATTGACATTCTAGAGTTGGGGTAGAAGCAGTGTGCTCAAATGGACATTATGAAGTGTCAAAAGAACCCATATCCATTGAAACAAAAACTAAAAGCTCCAAATGACACACAAGCCAGGCATTTCAAAGACATTAGGGCTACAAAATTTCTTTTTACCTAAAGCGACACCCAAAACAACAACTATGTATACAAATATTATAACTCCTCATTTTGATGGTTGACAAAATAAATATTCATCCATCATTGTCTGCCGCAACCGTTTCTTGATCGCCCACACATTTCATCTTCAAAGCCTTGGTAGAGTTTGAACAATGATTTGTGCTTCAATCTTGCCGATATAATTAGAACGAGCCAACATCACACCCCTCAAAACATAAACTTTTGAGTGAGACCAAGCTAGGGGTGTGAAGGATTGGGATGTAATCAGAACAGATGTCGTATTTAAACATAGGCATTCTTTTTATAGCTTTGGTCTTACTCGAATAGCGCAAGACAAAGGTTTCACACCATGACATCAAGATGTCACCATCTTCAAAAATTTTGATGGGGTAAACTGCAAGATGTTTCTTTCTAGGAAAAATATCATGACCAAAAAATTCATTCCAAATGAGAAGAGCGTCACTATTAGGTTCACTAGCATAAGGTTCCGGTGCATAATGTTCATCAGCATCAGGTTCGACAACATAGAATTCATCAGCATAAACTTCATCACCACAAAGTTCAATAGGGAGACCAATGTAATAAAGAAACGAATCGGGTTTTATGTTTATGGCAAATTCCTTTGCCCAAGATCTTTCGTCTCCATATTGCTTCATCAGCCATATCACGATCCCATCATTACTATCCCATAAACCCAAGCAATCACCCAAAGCAAACAGATGCGTATAACTTCCATCATGATCAAGAGGGATAGCAGGCAAAGAGAAAGTGCTAAATATTTCTGTTTCAAGATCAAAGCATGAAACCATTGGTGAGCCTATTGAACTGCGTGCTAACCAGTGCAGATTCCCACTCACAAACACCCCAGGCTTTCCCCCATTTGAGTAAAGTCGATCACCTTCACCTTCAGTCCTCCTCCACGATCCCGTTCCAAGCGTGTATACCTGACACACACATCTTTCAACCTCGGGCATCCTTTCATGCAATCGACCACGGGTAACCCTAACCAATTTATGCTCACCAGTTCCGGTCACGCCAAATCCATAAGCGGCCTTGGAAAGATACCCATAGCAGGAATGATCTTCCTGAGGACAAACAAGTGTGACATATTCGCGAGTGACTGGGTTACAAATGTAAATATCAGGGGTGAGTCCGCTTGGATCACACATAAAAATCAAACCGTTAGCCGAACCATACAAGTGACAAAACAATCCATAGAATGGTAAATTCAACTCAGTAACTGGATTGTAACTGGATCCATCCAACCGATCGATACAAGTCTCAAATAATTTGCACTGAGTTAAATTTGAGTTTCCAAACAATACCAGTCCGGGGGCTGAATTGGAGAGATGGAAGCTGGTGAAGTCGCGAGACTCGATCAGATCCCGCCATGGCTTGGAAACGCACTTGCAGTTCGCGATGGTTCGGATTGGGAGCCTTGACAGGATATCTATGGCGATTTCCGGCGGTAGGTTTTCGAAAGCTCCTTGCTTGAATTTAGGGTTTATGAGAGTTTTCTGAGAGGAGCCATTGAGGTTGAGGGAATCCAGAGCGAGAGCCATATTTGATGAACTCCCACTCCCTCCAAATCTAAATGCGCATTTTCCAACCCTTTTATAATACTTTGGGGGCCAACTAGGTCCGATGCCCACATGATTTGAAAAATTGACATCAATACTTATTCCGTTTTGAAAATTTATTTTTAAAGTTTTTGTGTTTTCGAAACGTTGCACCCACATATTCTCTGATCATTTTTCAGTTATTTTCCAGCGAAGATGGGGCATTGGCGCATAATTTTTAAACCATAGGTGGAATTTGTGCTCATTTATTATTATCTTCGTTTATTACTTGTGTTTTCCTTTTTTAAAACATTTTCTATCTCTTTTTCTTTTTCCTAGAGTTTTTTTAAATATATTTTCAATTTTTTATAATGTTTTAAAAATTTTAAAATTCTTTGTGTTTGAAATAAAAATAAAATATAAAAATTAACATACATTAAATCTATCTCCAATTAAAAAATTTCACTTTTTGTTACTTAGAACTAGACTCGTGCCCGTGCGATGCACGGGCTGTTAATTTACATATATTTAGTCAATGTTTGGAATAATGGAAAATGTTACAAAATCGGAAAAATTACATAATTTAACATTATTCCCCAAAAGGGAATTCTATACAGTAATGAGCAAAGTCGATATGAAGTGTTAAAAGTTTTAGAACACTTCTTTATAGACTACAATCGTAAAGAAAGATACATTGCTAATATTTATCCTTCTAAATTTAGAATTTAATAACAAAAATCTAACATTCGTTATAATCATTATATGCATACAAATATGATGTTTTACTTAAAAAATTAACAAAAAAAGAAATACGTTGTCCATTTCTTTTAAGTGTAGTATATGATACATTGCTACGAAGTAATTTTATCGTTTTAAATTTGGAATTTCATAACAAAAAGCTAACATTTGTCATAATCAAAATAGACATATAAATAATTAACATTACAAAAATTCATCAAAACAACATGTATAAAAATATATTAAAAATAATATATTATTTTTAATAGAATTTTATTAAAATAAATTTTTAAACATGTTAAATAAAAAAACAAAAAATGGTCATATTTGACTGCAACCAATCCGATTAAATCTTTAATTGAATCTGAATTGCAAAATTAAATATGTGAAATTGACCTATCAAAATTAAGTCCAAACCCGAGCTAAATTGGCTCAGAATTGAATATACTCAAACCCATTTAAGCCCCTTCCAAAAAACTTTTTTTAACTAATCCACCAGTCTAATTTTATAAACCCAACCCACTACAACCCTTCAACCCAGCCCACTAATAAAACCTAAATATATTTTCTACCCGAATCTCTCTCTCTCGGTCACTCCCTTTCCGCCGTCGCCTGTCTCGCTCCCTCCCTCTTCGTCTCTATGCCGCCGTTCAATGGATCTTCGTTTATGGATGTAAGACTCTTGTTTCGAACTTCATTTCTATGGATCTTTCTCTCTTTGTCTTTTTACGAATTCTTTCTTTATCATAATTTATCAAATCTGTCAAAATATTTGTTTATCTTTTTTTAAACAAAAATATTTGTTTATCTGATTAATGCACGATTATTTTTTTATAATAATTAAAATTTAATACTCCCCCCGTCCACAAATAAATTTCACTTTTACTATTCATAGAGTCAAACTTTATTCACTTTATTGCCCTATTTTCGTCACTCATTTGATAAAATAATATAGTTATGTCAACTCTAGTTTTGTTACTTTTGTAAATCTTTTGATATAGTCTTTTAATATGTAATTTTTATTTTTTAAATTTTACACCAATTTTCATATAAAGTGATTTGAAAATAACTTCAGTCAAACATTATAACGCACAACGGAAAGTTTATTTATGGACGGAGGGAGTATATAATATATAAAATATTTAGTAACCCATGTTTCGTCCAGCCCAATTATTTCCTTGGCCCAATAGCATTTTGATATATATGCCTTATTTCTAACCCTACTATTCCATTCTTCCGTCCCTCTCTTCCGCCGCTCTCTCCCACCATCTTTCTACCTCTCATCTCCGTTCATCTCCGTCTTATCTCCGTGTCGCCACTCTCCTACCATTTTCGGATCTGTCTCTAACATATCTCCCACCAACCGATTTGTTTTTGGCGATGCATACATGTATGGTTTCATTTCCAACTTTTGTTTGTTCAACATCGAATTTTTGCACGATTTGGGCACAATTTTGATTTTATCTTATTTTCACTTAAACAAATCCAGGTTTGTTTCGTGTGATTTATTGTTTTTTGTTCATCGAATAAATATATCTTCCGATTTACATTACGGGATCTATATATTCTTTAGATCTTTAGATATGTATTTATTAGATCTATATATATCAATTATATAATTCAATTTTTAAACTTTTAAACTTTTAATTATATAATTCAATTTTTAAATCTCATTTTGGTTCTCGAATAAATTTTTTTTCATCATTTTTTATCCAAGAAGAATAGATGTTTGTGGAATTATTTCTTTGGGAACTATTTTCTACAACTTTTGTTATTTTTTTGGGAACTATTTTCTACAACTTCTGTGATTTTTATGCTTTTAATATTTGACGCATCAAACAAAATGAACGTATCTTGGCGAGGCATAATGGAATAAACCCCCGTTGTTGCAGCCATGGCGATTTCATTTCTTATATTATTTAATCTTAAAACTGGTTTAAAAAAATACGTTGTCCATTTCTTGGAAGAAATTTGTTGTTCAAACAATTTCTCTCCATTCTTATTGTGTTATTTGGAGCATTGAACAATTTCTCTCCTATACACACACACACACACATACATACACTCTTTTAATTATTCTCCTTTGGTTACTGGATATATATATACACTCGTTTGGTTACTTTATTTTAATATCGTTATATATATATATATATATATATATATATATATATATATATATATATATATATATATCAATTAATATATATATATAGAACGATATTAAAAGAAATTTTGCAGAAAATGAAGTTGCAGTCCAAAGAACCAATCTTAGATTAATCAATCTAAGAGGAGACATGTGTTTGGAACTGAAAATTTTCATTGTTCCACCCATTAAGAGGACACTACATGCTTAATGAAGAATTTTGAGACATTTGATGATTTTATAGGCTATTTGAGAAGTTTATTTTTTTAGGAATGAAGTTCACATTGTTATGCTCGAGTATATATAGCACATCTCTGCTACCATTCATTAAATGACTAGATATTAAAAATCTTTATAATGGATGGATTTGATATAAAGTTACTCTTTTCCAAATCTACTTTATGGAGACACTCAGTTTTCACTTTTCCCAATTCAACTTTATTGAACCACTAAATTTGAATAGACATAAAGTAATTTTATTGAGCCAAACACCATGCCAGGCCTAAACCCGAACCACAAAGCAGGCCCAAAACCGGCCCAGCAAAATCAGGCCCAAACCCGTCTACAGTAGCCTTGTATTTGGGCGGGAACACTGTTCAAAAGTGGATCCTAGCATTATATATAGTAAGATAAGTTTTTGGAAAGTTCAAAAAACACCCAGAATAAAAAAAATAAAAATATGAAAAAACGAAATGAAAAAATTAAAGTACGCAAAAAAGTCTTATACAAAAAAAAATTGGACACGCCTAAAAAAGTCCTTAGAATTAAGATGTCTGAAAATGATATTCATTTTTATTTTTGTATTATTTTTTTCTTATTTTATTTCTCATTTTTTTGAAGTTCTCAAAAAAAATTATTTTTTTCAGAAAAAACAAAAATTGTTAATTTGAGACGTACGTATGCATTATATGTTAATTTTTCAAGCAAAAATAACTTTAAATTATAAGAACATTATTAAAATAATTTAAAAAAACCTTTATTAATAAATGAAACAAAAAAGGAAAAAAATGGAAAAACAAAAAATAAGCGAGAAATAAAAATCAACACTAATACCCCTATGGTTTAAAAAATATGCACCAATGTCCCCCTTCTTCGCTGGAAAAACGGCTGAAAAATGATTAGAGGAGGCACGGGTACAGCATTTTGAAATCACAAAGACTTTATAAACAAGTTCTGAAAACAGAGAAGTATTAGTGTCTTGCAAACCACGAGGGGTACCGGCGCTATTTGGTCATAGTTTTGGATTAGTTTTAACTTATAAGTCAGTTGATATGTTTTTACAAATTATACATACAGCCGGTTGTATCGTACTTTCGGTACAGTCGGCAATTAGATCGACAAAATATGTGTGGGCACAATGGCACCTAATGTAAAACTCACTCCGTTCAAAAAAAACTTCCTGGTTTGACTTGGCACGGAGATTAAGAAAAGCTAAAAAGTATAAAGATTTTTCATGTGTTGTCCTTAATGTGATGGAATAAAGGAATATTGTAGATTAAAGTGGGAGTATAATGATGCATTCATTAAAAAAATTTGTCAAAATATGAAACAAAAAAGAAATTTGTGAAAGACCCGAAAAGGAAAGTAAGAAATAAATTAATGGACGGATATAGTATTTTGTTTTAATATTTTTTTAATTATATTGAACTATTAAAAAATTATCTAAAATTAGTGAAAATAATTCATATTCACTATCTCTAAAATTTATTTTTTTTAATTGGCTGTTCTTCATCAATGGTTTACATTTTTTATCATAACCATTGGAATGGCGAATTGACTCAATTCCAACTTTTCAAATTCCCAAGTGCTCTAGGAACAAACAATTTGGCAGATTCCAAAGAGTCATTTTACGTTTTTTTTTATTTTTTAGTTGGTCTAGTTTCAAAATTCAAATGTTCCTCGATTCGAGTGAATCTCATACTCCGCATATATTCCTTGCTTATTTCGAATTAATTTGCCAAGGATCTCTTGACATTCAAAATTGAACAATGTCAGAAGTTCTAAACATTAAAGAACAATAAAAAGAACTTCGATATTAAAATAATATCGAGTAGGAAATACTAAAATAATTTTGCTTATAGCTTGTTTGGAAACTTATATTTGAATTTCAATTTGAGATTTTGACCCAAATTATGTAATCAGTTCTTTGGAATTCACAAAATTTGTATTTGAATCTGGGCCAAAATCCTCTGATTCAACATAATTACAAATTCATACTCTCTTATAATTTTAAATCTAAAAATTCAAATCAAAATTTAGACTTGAAATCCAATAAGTTAATAGTCTCTTTTTGGATCTTGGATTTAGAGTTGAAATCAAGATTTAATTCAAATTACATGTATAGGAATTCAAAAAGGTTATATTTAGATTTGAACCAAATTCTTCTAATTTCCAACAAAGCTTGATTACATATCCATGCATTCAAATGAATCTAAATTTCCAAATGTTGTCCAAATAAATTTCTAAAGCTAATTGAGAACAACTTAAGTCTCAAACACTACCTTAAGCAAAAGTTGTAAAACCTTAAAACAGAAAGTAACACTACCTTTCAATTCTTTTTTTAAGGGCATTAGAGCTGCAAAATTTTTTTCACCTAAACAGACACCAAAACACAACACCATCTCTGCATACAAATATTATACTCCGTCTCCATGAGTTTGATGGCTAACTAAACTAAATCTTTATCTTAACACTGTCTTCCTCCACCTTTTATTGATCCTACATACATACATATATACGGAGTGTTTGTAACATTACCGTTCATCTTCAGCTCAGAGCCTCGGTAGATTTTGGACATTGATATAATGCTTCGACCTTTCCGATATAATCAGAAGGATCTGACATTACACCCCTCACAACACAAACTTTTGAGCGAAACAAAGCTTGGGGTGTGAAGGATTGGGCTGATGCAATCACCTGGGCTGTGCTGTTTAAGCGTAGGCAGTCTTTCAATGGTTTTGGTCTTACTGGAATACAAGAAGACGATGGTGTCTAACCATGCAATCAAGATGTCACCATCTTCAAAAATTTTGATAGGGTAAACAGCATAATAAGGAATATCGGCATACGGTTCATCCCCATAAAGTTCATCACCATAAACTTTATTGGCATAAAACTCGTGATCATGAGGGTCACCAGCATAAGGTTCTTCTGCATAAAGTTCGGCAGCATAAGGATCATCTGCATGAAGTTCATCGGCATTGAGCTCATCAGCATAAGGTTCATCAAAATATGGTTCCACAGTGTCGGCATAATGATCATCTGCATAAAGTTCATCGGCATAAAGCTCGTCGGCGTAAGGATCAGCAGCTAGAACTTCTTCATCATAAAGTTCATCAAAATAAGGTTCAGCAGCGTAATGATCATCACCATAAGGTTCATCAGCATAAAACTCGTCGGCATGAGGTTCATCAGCATAAAACTCGTCGGCATGAGGTTCATCATCATAAATTTCATCAAAATAAGGTTCCTCAACATAAAGTTCATCCGCATAAGGATCATCAGCATAGACTTCATCATCATAAAGTTCACCAAGTAAACCATGGTCATAAAGATACGAATCAAGGTTTATACTTATGACAAATTCCTTTGCCCAAGAGCTTTCCGTTCCATATTCCTTCATCAACCATATCACAATCTCAGTATTACAATCACATAAACCTAAGCAATTCCTTGAAGCAAACAGATTCATATTTCTTCCAACATGATCCACATGGGACGGCAAAGAAAAAGGGCTAAATGTTTCTGTTTCAAGATCAAAGCATGAAACCAGGGGCGAGCCTAGTGAATTCCATGCGAACCAATGGAGATTCCCATTCACAAACACTCCAGGAATTCGGTCGTTGAAGTACAGCTGGGCACCCTCAGCTTCAATGCTCCTCCACGATCCCGTTCCAAGCGTGTATACCTGGCACTCACATTTTCCAACTGCTGGCAACGGTTCATACGATCGATCATGGGTAATCCTAACCACTTTATGTTCGCCAATTTTGCTCGCGCCGAATCCAAAAACTACACATGGATCATAGTCATAGAAGGAATAATCATGGCAAGGAGAATCAAGCTTGACATATTCACGAGTGACCGGGTTGCATAAGTAAAGATCACTTCTCATTCCGCTCGGATCACCCAGACAGATCAAACCATTAGCCGAACCACACAGCATTACACATCCACGAAACGGTAAATCGAACTCGATGACTGGATTGTAACTAAAGCCGTGTCCATCGAGATCAGATTCAGATAACTTGCACTGCATTGATGAACCTCCTTCTGCCAACGATACCAGTGCGGCGGCTGAATTGGAGCGATGGAAGTTGATGAACTCGCGAGACTCGATCAGATCCCGCCATGGCTTGGAAACGCGCTTGCAATTGACGATGCTCCGGATCGGGAGCCTTGACAGGATGTCAATGGCGATTTCCGGCGGCAGATCTTCGAAGGCTCCTCGCTTGAATCTAGGGTTTAGTGCGGATGAGACTTTGAGGGTGAGGTAATCCATAGCTAAAGCCAGTAGATGAAACAGAAAGGAGATGAAATCGAAAGGCCGGAGCTGAGAAATTAAGCGGGATAATACCATTGCACCTACTCAGAACTCCGATCCGGTGTTCTCTTCACTCTGCTATTCTCATAATCTCATCATCTCTTTGAATTGAACAAGAAAAGATTGGGACGGAAGATACATTGGGAATTGAATACAGAAGTACAAGTGTACTAGGAATAGGATACTAGGGGTGAGCATGTAACATACCGTTACCGAAAATTTCTGAAAATTCCCGGATTACCCGTATCAAATTTTACCGAACCGAAAAATTTCGAAGAAATCCCGAACCGTACCGAACCGATTTTTCGGGCTGGTATTTGGGAATGGGAGTGGGCTCTGTCCCGAACCGAATTTCCCGTACCGAACTACTGTAACAACCAGCATATATATAGTCGAATCGCAAGGGCTTTAGCGACATAGCTATGCAAGGGCTTTCCCGTACCGAACTACTGTAGCAACCAGCATATTACATATATATAGTCGAATCGCAAGGGCTTTAGCGACCAGCATATACACTCTTCGTTTTACGCGAAGAGTGTGAGGAAGAGAGATAATCAAGGAAGAAAGGCGGTGAGTAGAGAAGTGGTGACGTGGGTTGACGGACGGAGCAAGAGACGGAAAAAGACGGAAAAAGAACTAATATAACGGCGATAAACGAAGTTGAATCTTATTATATAAGGGGATATATATATATATATATATATATATATATATATATATATATATATATATATATATATATATATATATATATATATATATATATATATATATATATATATATATATATATATATATATATATATATATATATATAGGGGTTGGTTCAAGTGAGAATGACTCACAATGAAAGAAATAAGAATGATTAACAACCATTGATCTCTATAATTGAACGGCACGGATCACACCTAATAAAGAGTCATGTGGCATTTCAAGAAACATAATCAATAAATGATGTGCTATAATTTAGGAGGGATTGAAGTTAGCAGGGGCATTTTAGTCCTCAAAACTTGTACGCCAATGTAGAAAGATAACTAATCCCACATATATAGGTCTGGTCCAATTAAATAATTTGAAGATCACATGAAAATACTTCCACCCCCCCCCCTTCCAATAAAAGTATACAGAAATAAGCAAATTGAGATTGCACATAATAAGGATTAAAGTTTTACTTTTGTATTGATAAGGCTTAACACGTGTTGCATAGATATCTATTTAAAATGCACAGTTACAAGTTAAGAATGCATTGTATAGTGATAAATAATTTTGTGATTATTGTTTTTTAACAACAACGTCACTAAGATATGTAACAAATGCAAAAAAATCATTAAAATAATACACATACAACATATCAAATTTAGGAAATAATTTTTAGTATCTCACTCTTCTCAATTTATCTTGGCGGATGCATTTTGATATCCACAAATATAAAATCTAAAACGAATGCACTGTGGTAGTGAATTTATGCATTATGATGTATGCTTTAAATTTTATTCAAATTCTGTTATATCAAATTATGAACTCCTAAGTCATGAAAAAACATGAGAATGCAATGTAATTCGTGTAGTACAAACCGCTCTACCATTTGAGCTAATAGGCAATCATTAATTTTTTTCAAATAGACTTCTATCTTGCACTTGGACCTATTAAATATTCACTTTGATCTCTTAAAATTGGCATCATTCAACATGCCTCTTACACATATTTAAATGTATCAAAGAACATTTAAAATCAATATTGGCAAAAAGTTCATTATCTAGTTTATACAAATGCGTCATATTTATGTCAGATGAATTTCACCATCAAATGCATCCATTTAGACCATCAAATACATCATTTTATTCTAAGAATGCACAATAAAGAGAATTCATTATCCTATACCTTGATTTTAAGAATGCATTATCTTCCCATGTAAATGCATCACCTTGACTCTGATAATGCACAATAGCAGAAAATGCAAACAAAACGTAAAAAAGGTGAAAGAAAACTAAAAGCAGTAATATACACCTCTATAAATACCAAATTTTCAACAACATTGTCATGGCAATATAAAAATCACAAACATACAGTGAATTTTATAATCAACATTGGCTCAGGTAAGTGAGTGCACCATTTGCCAGTGCATGAGCATTACCGTCTTAATCAGAATGCAATACTGTGTAAAAATTAAAAAAAATTGATATATTAATTTTGGACACTAGATGCCAAATTTGTCTCACAAACGCAATACAAGACAAAACAAGAAGAATGACTGGTGCAAAAAATATTTCAAACTGAAGTAAAAAAGAATTCATGAATCAAGAAACTAAAACATATCTAGCTACATTCAAAATGTGATACTGCATTCAAGGGAGTTTCTTATTGCATCATGAGAACTGATCATATGACTGAAATACTTAGTGCTTGAATCCTAATTGAACAAATTCAAACTCGTAGGAGTAAATCTATGATATTTGTAATTAGTACATCTACGATTAATCTTTAAAAAATATAACTATTTCTTTTTTTGAAACCGAATTTGAATTCTAGGTCTAAAAAATTGTTGCTAACCAGCACTTTTTTTTACTCTGAATTTGAAACTCTGTGTAGAGTTTATCCACAAAGGTCAAAGCAAAATAGAATGAATAAAACTAAAATTTTGAAAACCATAAATTCACAAGTAAATCCATGATTAATCATACTTGGATCTGTAAGAGAATGTATCCAAAAGTGATGAATCCAATCATGACAAATTGAAGGTAGAATTGATAAAATATAAAGATTTTATCTTTGGAGCATACCAGATTCGGACGGAAGAATCATTTGATGTGTTGTTTCACAGCGTAAAAAATCGAAGCTAAATTCATGAAGACGAAATCCAATCATTGACGATCTCATACCCAGATAAGGAAAACAGAAGCCGAAAGGAAAGAAGATTGTGGGCAGATTTTCCGGAGAAGAAGAGCAGCGTATAAATGAATAATTTAAGTAGTGTGATTAAAAATCCTTAAATGCCCTTGTGAAAAGTAATAAGAAGGAAGGGATGAGATCAAGATCTAAGGGTTATTATTCATTTTTATTTCTTTCATTAGATCTTATTCTTATTGGAACCAAAATCTATATATATATATAATTATTATAATATAGGGAGTATTGAAGTCCAGTCAAATTTAGGAATGAGAATGGCCTAATTTTTTAAATATTATATATATATATATTAAAGTCTAGTCCAGCCAAAGCCCAAAACTCCCTAGCCCAGTAGCCCTCCTCCTATTTCCGTTCCACATAGAAAGCAGAAGTAGCTAAGGTGCCAAACTCCCAAACCCAAGCAGTAGCACGAACGGAAGTCGCAGAGAGAGAGACGCCGTCGTCCGCCTGCACGCTCCACTGCTGCAGAGTCTAGCCGCTGCCCTCCAGACGCCACCTCGCCGGAAACTCTCCCGCCTCCAGGTCCCGGAGTCCAGGTACGGAGGTAAAAAAATACTAATTTCAGAATTTCTTTATGAATTTTACATTTTGTTATGTGTAAATATGAAAAATATTTAATCTTTATAAATTTGTGGTATGAATTTGTTATGAATTTTTGTTTTGAATTTGACAATTTGTTATTGGTATGTTTGGAAACATGGATTTGGATTTCAAATCCGGATTTGGCTTAAATTCCATGTTTGGGAAACTTAAGCATTTTGAATTTGGATTTGAATCAAATTCTTTACATTCAAAACAAAGCTTAATTTGAAATCCGTGCACCTCCCCTTGTCATTTGAAATTCAGAATTTCTTTAAAACCTTAACTTTACGTAGTTAACAAATGAAATGCTATTTGCCAAACACTACCTATATGAATTTGTCATGTGAAAAATTGAAAGTTTTATTTGAATTTTTTGCTAATTGTTATGAATTTGTTGTGAAAATCTGAAATTCTTTTAGGTAGTGTTTGGCAACTAGCATTTCATTTCAATTCATGCATTTCAATTCCAAAATTTGAAATCCTGAATTTCAAATGACTAGAGGAGGTGCATGGATTTCAAATTAAGCTTTGTTTTGAATGTAAAGAATTTGATTCAAATCCAAATTCAAAATGCTTAAGTTTCCCAAACATGGAATTTAAGTCAAATCCGGATTTAAAATCCAAATCCATGTTCCCAAACATACCATTAATTCTTTTAATCCATACATGACACGGACAACACTTAATATGTTTTTATAACAAGGACATAGATCATATATACTTATTTTGTCTTTCTTTACTTGCATTGCGGTAGTTGATTAAAACATAGAAAAGCATACAAAAGTAGTTCAAATTGTTTTAGTTAAAAGCATAAACACACGGCTCGAGCTTCAAGGCCCTTAAAATGAAACAGATAACAACCTGATTGTTTGATAATCTCTGGATAGCAATCTTTTGTACTACTGCTACTGCTATTTACATTTACTGTTTTTCTATTTAAGACAAATGTTTCTACTACTATTTTTATTACCAATTGTGTATTATACCTTGTTTGTTTAAAAAATCCCGAAAAAATCCCGTACCGATATCATTTTTTCCCGAACCGTACCGTACCAATATTTTGGGATCGGTAACGGTAACACATGAAATCCCATGCCGAACCGAAAGTTATGGTACGGTATCGGTACGGGTATAATTCCGTCCCATACCGTACCATGCTCACCCCTACAGGATACTATCATAAAGTTGTGTTTGGCATTTGTGTAAGCTTTAATATTACTCCCTCCGTACACAAATAAACTTCTTGTTGCGCGTTACGATGTTTGACTGAATTTATTTTCAAATCATTTTATATAAAAAAATTGTGTAAAATTTAAAAATAAAAATTACATATTAAAATACTATATCAAAAGATCTACAAAATTAGAGGTGACATGACTATATAGAAATCATCCTAAATAGGACTAAAACATAGAGAAAAGTACCAAAATAAGACTTTCATGTTTTTTTTCCCGGAGTAGGACTTTGCACTGTGGTAATGTGACTTTGCATTGTGGTAATGTGGCAGTGTATATGTGCAAATTACTATACTATTTTGGTAATGTATATGACCATGTTTGGTAATGTAAGTCCTATTTCGGGAATAAAAACATGGAAGTCATATTTTGATATATTTTCAATGTTTTAGTCCTACTTTGGTCTTTCTCCCATGACTATATTATTTTATCAAATAAGTGACGAAGAATAGACTAACAAAGTGAATGACCTTGTGAATGGTGAACGGAAATTTAATTGTGGACGGAGGAGTAGTAATTTCAAAATTAATCATTAATACTCGTATTCAAATTTTATCCAAAATGTAAATGTTAATCGAAAATACTATTTCCAACCAAAACCAAAATTAATGAATTTATCCATTAGTTAAATTATATTTATACAAAATTTTTACATTTTTAGCTAACAAATTTACACATGTCAGAAAATAAAAAAGACTATTTATGAAAACGTATTCATAAAAAAGATCAGGACGGTGATATTTTATAATCGAGAACTAAATATGAAAAACTCTATATTATAAAATACTAAATATAAAATTTATACTATTTAATATCATTTTTATTTAATTTAGATTAAAAATTATCAATTTTAAGTGATAACATAAAAAGTGGACAAATAGAGGGAGTACTCCCTAATATTCTTATTATTGTATTTGAATGGTTCAGAGTAATGGCTGGCATGCCGTCAGTGCCGTGTATATAAGTCTGGCCACCCTCTCGACCACCGATTGCCGGAGTGCTGAAAGACGATCAGCGACTGGGACATAGGCATCGCCACACCAGGAAGTCACCGCCAGATCCGACATACTACACGAAACTAGAGGCAGGAGCCACTCGCAAGTCGCAACCGGCGCATACCTTCCGTCGCCGGGTTATCATTCTCGTCCCGGTGAAATTTACCGGCGGTTCTGCCTTCTCGCACAGGTATGACGCTTTCTCCCGCTCTTTATTCATTCATCTGAAATTTTCTGGTCGAATTTTTATATGTTCATTTTCCGTAGCAGTTAGGAATGGCAGAATTGGTTTCACTTGCAATCAATTGAAGTTCTTCGTTGATTTAGGGTTTGTTTGGCCAAGTTCAAATTTAGCTAAGTGAGTAATTTCTTAGGCCACGTTTGGTATGTGTTGTGCAATGTAATGGCATCAATTTGTTATTTGTTCTGCAAACATCTCCAACGAATTGATTCCATCTAGTTTCATTACAGCTGACTGCTGACCAAACATTGCATTAAAAAAATCTATGATGCATAATTTATTCATTGTCTCTGTTTTTCATACTTATATCGACAGCGTATTTTGTTGTTAATCTGACTGATACTGGAAGTTTAAAAACAAATTGAACCAGCCCCTGCAAAAATTCAAACTAGATCTTCTAAAGTTTGTAATATATCAAATACACTAATAATTTAATATTTGGAATTAAAACACTATATTCTTTGTGATTAAGCAAATAATCATAAACTCAAAGGAAGCTTGATATTTTAGAGAAAAAGCATAAGTTCATTCTTTACAAACAAATTGCATAGCTAACATTCATTGAAGTAATGTGAAACACTCATTTAATATCCTCTTCTCAACATGCATCAATATACTCTGTTTGTTTATTTTTGACTTTTTTTTTAAGCTTCTTCAGCATCTGCAATTCTGCCAACATGCTAAAGATCCCTGAACATCAAGTTGCAGGGCATCAAGCGCACGGCGGGAAGCTGGGACCCCTCGTAGACGATTCCGGCCTCTTCTACAAGCCATTGCAGGGCGAAGATCGTGGGTCCCATGAGGTTGCATTCTACACATCATTCTATTCAAACCCTAAGATCCCGCCCCGCATTCGCCGTTTCTTCCCCAAGTTCCATGGAACTCAGGTCCTCGAGGCATCAGATGGTTCCGGCCTACTATCCCATCTAGTTCTGGAAGACCTCACTCTGTCCAAATCCAATCCGTCCATAATGGACATCAAGATCGGGTCGAGGACGTGGCCCCCACACGAATCCTCGGAGTACATTGAGAAATGCTTGAAAAAGGACCGCGAGACATCCAGCATCACCTTAGGTTTCAGGCTTTCGGGCTTCCAAATGTACGTGCCCAAAGAAACCGGTTTTTGGAAGCCCGAAAGGAAATCGGTTCAGAACCTCTCTGCATCAGAGGTTGGCTTAGTTCTAAGGAAGTTTGTATCTTCAAACAGTTCATCTGATTGCTCCTTCGTGTCAGCCGTATATGGTGGGCCCCACGGGATTTTATCGCAGTTGCTCGAGCTGAAAGCTTGGTTTGAGGATCAAACTATCTACCATTTCTATTCTTGCTCGATCCTCATGATGTACGAGAAAGAACTTGCGTCACAAGAAAACAGCTCGCATGGCGCAACCATCAAGATGATTGATTTCGCGCACGTGGCGGACGCTGGTGGGGTCATTGATCATAACTTCCTCGGCGGGCTTTGCTCTTTGATCAAGTTCGTTTCTGACATTCTTGCAACGCCAAATGGTCCTACAAATGTTGTTGAAAGGATTTTTTAGTTAGTCACTTCACTCATCCCCACTTGCCCTTGTGTTTTCTGTTACTGGGCAAATGCTGGAACCATGCAGCACCATTCTTCCCTTTATTTTTTCTCTTTAAATAATCGGGGTCTGCTACACTCACACCACAGATGATAAGATTGACACTATCAGTCTTTTACATAGAATATTTTCTCGCAGACAATGATTTGTGTGATTTTCTTTGGTAGTGTGAACCATGATGTCAATTCTAGGCTTGAAGTTGTATTTTTCAAATAATATACTCTGTAGCATTGTCTTGAACCTTGATGCTTGAATGTTCTAAGAGAGTGGAAGGGCTTACGCGCTAAGAATTCATCGTATAATTGTGAAAATTGAAAACTTTAAGGTTATACGAGTAGTTTCTTCAAAAGAAAGAGAAGACTAGTGAATCACTAATTCTTTTCTTTAAAAAAAAATATTTTGGTTGGATGAAAAGAGACAAAGTAACATTTTTATGGGCCTTTGTTGCAAAATTACTAAATAGTACTAAAACGCAGTGACATTCCTAATGTTACAATGTAGTGTCATATGCTTTTATTTATACTGTTCAATGTCTGTTGGTCATTTTCAGTGCCACTAGACATTGTTCAAACTAAATGTACACTATCACTGAACATTATTTCTGTCATTAAGCATTATTCAAGTATTATTTAGAGAATAAAAAAGTTTAAGTATTATATTGAAAAATGACGTATGTTTTATTCTTATTTAGTGTAAATTTCACTTAAATTAATGGTGTTGTTATATCCATTTTCGTTTTAGCAAAATTGACTTAATTTCATGTTAATTATTAATTTTGTATTTAAAATTTCAAAAAATAAATTTAGATCCAAGCTAACTTTTATGCTATGTTTGATTCGTGGATTCGAAAGGAAAAAAAAAAGAATTTTTTTTTTCAATTTTTTCAGGAATGTATTCCTTCATCTTAATTCATTTCTTTCCCATTATCTTTTCGATTCACTTTTTTCCTTTCCCTCCATAATCAAACAATAAAAATTAAAAACAGCCTTTTCCTCTCATTTTATTTTTTTTCCCCTTTTTTAAATTCTTTGAACCAAACACATTCTTAAGATAAATGTGTGCAATTGAGCTTTGGGGCTGGGAGGCTAAGAAATTATTCCACGAGTGGAAGGGCTTACGCGCTAAAACTCGTATATGTATATTCAAATGGCCTTATAAAAACGGAGGGAAAATCAGCCTAGCTGAACAATGCTCATCGGACGCCTGAGGATCGGAATTCCAAAATGGTGCTGCTTTGCTTCGTCTTGGATCTCCGATGCATATCGCCTCCGCTTCTTCGCGATTTGAAGCAGGTAATTTGCGCCTAAGATCATAAACCTCTGTCCGAATGGGAATTTATTGTTGTAGATTTTCCGAGTATCTGCCTTTTGAATTTATGACGAGAATTCAGGTTATCTTCTAGCTGCGATTGATTAAACTCTGTCTGATTTCGAATATTTCTGTAGATTTCCCGAGTATCTGGCTTTTGAATCTATGATGAGAATTTAGCACCGAGATTATATCCTAGTTGCGATTGATCTGATCTGTACGTATTTTGCGATGCCAGTCACTTTTGCAGATAGCCAATTTCTTCGCAATATCTTCTTTTTCGGCTAGAAATGGTAGTCTATTGAAACAGAAACCACTGCTTGATCGTATCGGACTGTGCTACGTTTTCAGAAATCGATTTTCATGCACCAATGAGGTATGTAATGTGGTCTCTAACCTCTGTGTCCGAGAATGCATTGGGAGTAAACAAATAAGTGTAATGGTACTCCATAAGCTTCCGTTGAAGGAACTAATTAATCAGCACGGTTTCATATTGCTGCTTGAATGCCCTTGTAAATGTCAAATTTTGCATTTTGGAGATATAAAGATATTGTGGTGTGTACCTTGTTTGAGAGATGGGAGCTTATACTGCTAACTTCAGAACTGATGGATGAAGTTGTTAGCAGCTGAAGGTGGCTTATAGTCCTAGAGGCAACTTCAATCTCCGTGATTTCCACCATGCAGTTAATAGTCTTCCTATTGATGCCTTTGCTCCAGATTTCAACAGTTCAACGTCTTTTTGTGGTGCTGGTATAATCGAAAAGAAAACATGAAATTAACTTCTTAGTTCTTACATGAATTTTCATGTGTTGTGTTTACGTGTTCATTCGCTTACTTGGCGTACCGTATGGTCTGCTTATGTTTTTTGCAGACATGAAACTTGCAGATGTTCTAAGTGACAAAGTTCTGTATTCATGGGGAAGTCAAGAAAAAGACATCACAAAAAAAGTTGTGTTGATAAGCTCATGTGTAGTTGAAAGTCTAGACTCCGTAACTAGAAGGGCACTAATGGTAAGACACCCATTTGCATCTAAATTTGTACTTTTCTGCCAATGTAACTTCACAAGTAAACAGGTATTTGTGTTCACTACAGAGTTTTCACTAATGAACACAAATGTAAAGTTCAAACACTACATAACATGTTTAAACTGTGTTGAGAAGGGGCCATTGTACATCCTAACTTGATGATATAAGCTTTGAGTTCAAGAAATGTGGTTTCTTTCCTGATAGGATGCAGCAGATAGGTGTGTTTCTGTGGAGTTTGTTTTCCTGGAACAAACCTCAAGTAACCTTGCTGATATTCCCGGAATTATTAACAATTTCCTGAAGGAGATTGGTGATCTCGAGAATTGCTTGTTCCAACACCGAATTCCAGGTTAATCGCTTACTTCTATAGGCACTATATTTCCCTAGTGCCCCCTTCCCCTGATATCGTGAATCAGATTTCATTGGTGTGGGCTAACAGATAATGATTTGAACTTTCAGATGCGCGTGTATTTTTTAGTCTGGTGACGAAGTGGAGCCAGGAGTTGAAGGATGACATGGAAGATCCATTACAGGCTCGTTTTATCTTCAAGACCAATCTTGTTGGCTCTTCTAACCAGATATTGTGTAATATGTCCACACCTCTCAATCAAATAATAGACGAATTCTCTCCCTGCGAGGTATTATGCACAAATTACATTATTTAAGGAAATGAGTTTACGTCATCATGTGGAAGACCTTTCTAGTATTCACAAAGTTTTGGATTGGCTTATTGTTAGCACCGCCAAACGTACCCTTAACTCCATATTATTATGATATTGTCTACTTTGAATCAAGCCCACACAACTTTGTTTTTTAGAATCTCCTAAAAGGTTTCATACTAAAACGATGCATCTTTCTGTCTTCCACGGGTTCTACTTATCACATTAACTTCACACTGACTGAGACCATCATTGCTGCCATTGCCAACAGACTTGCAGGTGTCATGGCATCCCCTTAGAAGACTCAAAGAAGAAAGAGACCAATGTTAACTCTTTTTGTCCAGTCACAGGGGATGATCTCGGAAGATTAAATGTGATTGAAAATTCCGTAAAGATTGGAGAAAATATAGTCCTGTACCTGCCTTCTTTTCAATGCTGCCTGGAGATCCCACAAAGTTCATCACCGGTTGAATTCAATGTCATTGAAAGAACCAATTTGCAGTCACTTGATGAAGGTAGATACTTGAAAACTCAAATGTTTCTTCTTTTGTTTCCCGGGAGAAAGAAACTGCGCCAGAGGTTTTTAGTTTCATTCGTTTTTGTTTTTGACTAAAATATACTCCCTCATGTTCACAATTAGTGTCATTTTTGGATTGCAAAGTGCAGCTTTATAAAACCAAGACATTATGTAATTCTATATTTTTTATTTTTTCCTTCTTTTTTAAATGGATGAGATATTCAATGATAGGTGCATTTTGAGAGTAGAATTAAAAAAAAACATTTCGTGATACCTTAATCTAGCCAGATTTTTTTTGTCACTTATTGTGAACCGGGTGACTATATCTTTACCTCTTGGTTCTGTCAATATGTAGCAACTGGGATAAAGTTTCAAAACCTTAAATTAAAAATCCCTCCATGCCAGTGGCACATGTTGTGGGTTTATGAATTTGATTGATTATTTAGTATCTGGTTCATGAGAAATGTCAAGTGCTAATATTCCTACTTTTTGCCTCTTCTTAGGGATCATTTTTGGTTCTTCATTGGCCATCTCTCCAGCTTTTCTTGACTCAGACGAGACTGAGAAATCAGAGCTGAACTGTAAAGGTGCGTAGATAGCTTCTTTATGATAGAACTTTTTTACTTATCAGAATCTTTGATTAATAAATTTAGCTGTGTTTTTTCCATGAACACGAATGTGACGTTTTCTTGTGTTTTGGGCAGTTTTTCAAGTGATCAGTGGTTTATTGAATTCCCTTGACCAGGGTATAGTTTGCTCTTCAAATTATAACATTGATACTGCGAGGAAAACTTCCTTCCTGTGCTATTATCTACTTTTACCATCGGAGAAAGGAATTATGCTTCTTAAAGTGAGTTTATTTCTATGTCTCTTTTCCTAGCCTGAAGAAAGAAGCCATTACTTATTACTTTGCCACTTCAATTTAGTTGGCATTGCATGTTCTTGTTCATTAATTTTTCTCCGAATTATTTATGCTAATTTAACTTCCTCCCTGTTCTTCAATTACTTAGCAACTACTGGCTTGTTTGGTTGAGGGATTACAGAGGGAGGATTGCTTTTGTTATAAAAACTTCTCTATCTGTTAGTCTTTAACTACTTCATACGGAGTATGTGTTAAGTTAAAAAGTGTATTTGAATTCCATATTCACTTTATTATCTAAATGTATGAATAAATAAAATAAGTACCCCCCCCCCCTCAAAATCTCCCAATCAAACTAGTGCCAATAACAAATTGTTAGCAAACCAGTTCTCTCTCTTCTGCTGCTCTTATTATGTTCATGAAAATTGCAGCGGCTTGCTGGATCAGAGGAAATCTTGCCAGCTCCTGAAGTTATGCCTTTCTCCCATGTGAAGGTAGCAGATGATATTGAAAATTCTGTTCAAGCATCTTTGTTTAAGGTCAGTATATTGATTCTTCTATTATTATTTTTGGGACATGTAGCATGCATCCCATATTCTTCTAAAGTTTGCCTACGTCTTAACCTTACGTTGAGACCCTTTCCCCTAAGCCTCTCTAAGAGAGAAAGCTTTGGGCGCCAAATCGTCCTGCTGAGTTGCTAATGACCTCCTCACCACTTCACAAGCAATAGATTATGGGAATAGCTTTTAGAGACAATATTAGCTGCATTATTTACAATGAACTGAAGTAAATAAATATACTTTCAATACAAGTCATTGACCGGTACTCCCTCCTGGCCTTAAATAAGGACAGTTGACTTTCATCTACAAAACGTAAATTCATTAACTATAGAGTACTTAAAAACACATAAATTTATCGTTTGTTGTCGAACTATGTTGTCTTGCTTATAGACCAACATACCATGTAATAATATACACCATATGATATGATTACAATGCTTATTTTCAAACCTTAATTTCACCCGGAAAAAAACTCCACTTTTCCCTATATTAAGGACAAGAGGGAATATATCTTTTCCGAAAGTGCTTTCACTAAATCAAACTAAATTTTCATATCTTCAGCAAGGTTTTGAGCACCTAAACCTAAATTTCTTGCTTGTTATTTTCAGATGGAAGTAAGCGACTATGATCCATTTCATCATGAGAGAGGCTTTCACAAAAAACTGAACTGTCTTGTGAAAGAAAGCTTGCAATTTGGGTAATTTGCTTTGCTGATAGTTTTTTTCTTCTACTAACAAGAGCTCATGTCTTTCTTATTGTACACTAAACTAACATTATGTTTGGTTCAAGGAATTTGGAAGGAAAAGAAAAGAAAATGATATTCTCTCATTTTCCACACCAAAGTGGGAGGAATTTCGTTTTCCCTCATCTTAGTACAATTTCTCTTCTTATCTTCTTTTCCTTCCACTTTTTTTTCTTTTCCTATCTAACCAAACATGAAAAATTATTTCCCCTCTCATTTTCTTTTCTTTTCCCTTTCAAATTACTCGAACCAAACACAGTGTTAGAGAATTCTTACAATTGGCAGTTCATTTATGCTAGGATCCTAGAACCTATTGAAGTAATTGAACCTCTATGATATACAATGCTTAAAACCCAAAATGTTCACAGTTCATTCTAGGTTGTGTATTGCCAAGTTTTTAAGCTCCCAAAACACTATTTCAAGTAAAGCAGTCGGACGCTAAGTGCTTAGTGGAGTGCTGTTAAAAGACATAAAGTTCATACCGCTCTCAAAATGCTAAATTGAAGAAACTACAAATTGCAGTGTTTTGTTATTTATTAATCAAATTGACCTCTTACAAACTCAACCCCTTTTATGCATTTGATGAGAAATACATAAAAAAGTCTTTTTGAACACGTCAAAATGATGTTTTATCAAACACTATGCACACACGCAATACAAAAAATAAGTTTGTTAACACCATTATTTTTTAAAAAAATCTCTTTTGCAAACTCTCTTTGAGATTTAACTGGCCAATGATCTTTAATCATAAGGCTTTGAAATTTCAGGGCAATACCTCTCAAGCATAAAGATGTCATAGCAACTGTGTTACACTCCCCCCAACAAGATTCTCCAGCAGAGGCTTCACAGTTCACACAGTCAACTGAGGGAGAATTGCTGGAAGAAAATCTATTAGTTTTCGACATGGAAGCTGGAGACATAAACAGCGAGCTAGTTGCAGAAGAATGGGAAAAACTAATTGTAACCGAGGAACCCAAAATGTGTTCTCCCAAGTGTAACCCTAAACCAAAGCTTGAGCCATTGATTCTGTCTGCGCCACAGGCTTCTAGTTCTAGACAAGTAGACGAGAAAACGTCTCGAATCCTAGAGAGACTGGAGATTCCCAAGCAGCTCAAAAGGAAAACAGCTTCTCCTGTGACATCATGCAGTGTTCCTATTATTATTGATCCATTTGGGGTGATTAAGAAGCCTCTCGTTCCATATAGATCTTCGGTCGGGAAGGACATAACCTTAAGCCAGCCAATAAAGCCCAACTTCCAGAAACACAGAAGGAAGAAATGACACATGCCAGGTTCTGGCTGACCTCTTCTCTTTGCATCTTCTGAATCAGTACTTCACACACCCACACACAGTTATTGATAGATTGATCATGTTTTGGAAATTGCATTTCATAGAATGAATTTAAGTGCACGTGTACAATGTCCTCAAAATGATGTTGAGACTAGTTGGTAAAAACACAAAAACTAGAGCACCATAAAATGGTTTGTACAAATACCATCATCTTCATCATCATTGCTACCAGCACCCTAATCCCAACTACTGTAGTTGGGATCAATGTCGTATATAGTGTTAATTGTATACAATTACTGACACCACACGACCCTAATTCTATTGTTTACGAGTTTTCGTAAACTACTATATTATAGGACTTTGAAAATCTAAGAGCAATTGAATATAGTAACTTTAAATTTATCTCTAAGTTTGTGACCCTTTGTCCCAAATTTCCAAAGGTGGAATCCACCCTGCCCCAAGTCATAGGAAGACAAGTGGACAATAAGGCGTATTGTGGCGTGGAGAAGCCATTACCATAGGTCTATTAACCTTGGGGTTATTCAAATATTTGTCCTTGTTCTAAGTATGCTGCCCAAGTACATGAGAAGCCAACACCATAGGTCAATTAACCATAGGGGCATTCAAACTTTAGTCTTTAAATTGGATACCTAATAATTGATAGGGGGTGTGTGAGATAACTAGTCTTGCATGAAGTTTGAATAGGGTACACAAATGTAAATGAGGAGAGTTGAGTATTAATCGTAGAAGGTGTTTGGGTGTGCTTATTTTCATGAAAAGTGATTATTTTTCAAAATCAGTCCCAAACACCTTTTTAGGAAAGGAATTACAAATGAACTGAGCTAGCTAGAGTTAAAAGAGAGATAGGACAAATGTGTGGGGCAAATAAAAGCATTTGGGCTGGACACCATAATACAAATTACACATGAATCTATAGCATTAACAACAATCTTGGGCTACTGGCCAACCCAAGCCTGATGCAACTGTAATACAGAGGAGTAGTCACTAGGATTTTGTGAATGGATCATATATATATGGATTCAATCTCTAGAAAAATGCCATATAAACAGATTTCGTTTAGAACTATCGTTTAACCATTATTTCTTCCTTGCAGTAAAAAAAAGTTTAACCATTATTCGTTACTAATCATATGCATTTAAACAAAGTAGTCCATAGTATTTCCATGTCTTGTAAATAACATAATTTATGCGACATTAATGGTTAAATGCAACATTCTCACATGAAAAGTCATACTATAGAATTTATTCTGAGATTGGAGTATATTGATTAAAAAACCCCGCGGTTGATTTACAAAGACTCAAGTTTTACAACACACACACACACTATAAAATCAGCATTTCAATCTTCATCGTATTCGATTCATTCATACATGAAAATATGATCCTCATACGTCAATTGTTACAAAAATTAATTGAAATATCACAAAGATCAAATCATGGAACATATACATCTCTCATTGTCAACAACCAATATGTCCTCCCCACTAGTCCACTATCATGGTACATCCTCCATAGTCCATATTGCTATGATTAAATGAGAGAAAAAAAAGCATCACATATCCACATCACATCCAGGACCCGACCTTAGGGTGTCCAAAGCTTAATTAAGAACTCAACTTTTATAGGCCTCGAGACTTTTTACAATCCAATATATGTCTAGGAGTCCAATTCATTTCATTAAAAAATTAGATTATCTCCTCTCCTTGAAACATGGCAAATGATATTGAAAAGTCTCAATTTAATCCCATTTTTACAAATTGGGCATGTGTCAATTGTGTTCCGAAGTGCACAGTGATATTCTTCCACGGAGCATAGACCTGATCAAGAGTCCGGGTATCTGTTCAACGAGCAAAAGCCTGCCCGCCAAAAACACGAGGTTTGAGTTGAATTTTTGGTGTACATGCCGGCCTGACCCATAACATATGAGAGCCCACAAATTTGAGGGTCGGGCTCGAACATTATATTCAAGCGCGCGGCTCGGCCTGACTCTGACTCAATAACAACAACAACAACAACAACAGAAACAACAACAACAACAATAATAATAATAATTACATTTATTGAATTTTCAACATATTTAACTTGTGCATCAACAACAACAACTTGTGCATCAAATTACAAATATATAAGATCAACAGATTACCTTAGTGTGAAATGAAAAAAAAACTAAGCTTTTTGTCCTTGTCTGTACGTAAGATTATGATGGATTGGAGCACATATAAAGCTAGAGAAGAAGAAGTGGGTCTCAAAAATTTTCCTTGTGGAAATCAAATTTGGTAGATGTCTTGTGTGAAAAATCCAATGCCAGCTGTCTCAACTCCTTGGTCAATGCGGGTGCCCCACAGTAGAAAACCCCTGCATTTTTGTCAAACATACCTTGAAAATTAATTCCAATTTGCTTTTGTAAATATACTTACTTTGAATCTCCTATTGAAACTTAAAGAAAGAAAGTTGACTATATCAGGGAAAGTGAACTAAATCTGAAATATTTTCAAATATAAAGAATTTATTTGTGGAATTTACTCATTCAAAAATAAAGTCTATTTATGAACTCATCCTTTTTGAAGCTTTATGCCCAAGCACGTGCACTTGCGTTGGCTTATGGGGGTACATTTAAATGGCTCTCAAAACGGTTGATCAAAGTTATTTATTTATTTCCTATACCAAACACAAAAAAAGGTGGAGAAAATAAAAGGAAAAAGAACTTACCAACTCTTGCATTGGCGTGATTGAGGGCGATGCTTTTGTAAACGTTGCGCCAATTAGGCTTAGCGAAATGGGACTTGACGCGGGTCCCAGAGACGATATCCACGCCATTCTTGGCGTGGTGTAGCGTCTGAAGCATTGTTATGAGCGCAGATCGCGCGTCGCCTTCCTCGTATACGCTTGTGCAGTAGTTGTGCATCTCTATCACGTGATTCCGGTCCATCTCTGCCACTTCGTCCATTATACCTGTTAAGGAAACATATATCGTATATTATTTATTTGCTGTATACTGTTAATTATGATAGTGATTTGTTTTCGTGTAGAGTTTCTGGTTTAGGAGTTCATATATATACCTTTGAACCAGTCGAACGAGCCTTGTTCCCTAGTGACCCAATAGAAATATGCCCTTTTGGTCTTGAAGTGGTGGTGGTTGTTTTTGTTCCTCTGGCCAAACCCACCATCTTCTGTGTCTTGTTCTTGTGTTTTTGCATCTTCTATGTCTTCTTCTTTAATGTTGTTAACTATGTCCTTGACAATGCTTATCATAGGGGTGGCTCCAATCCCTAGCCCTACCAGAAAAACCACATCATACTTTTTGTAGTCTTGGGCTGGTGCCCCATATGGTCCATCAATCAACACCTTTGGGAAGCTGCATTTCATGTGGCACCAATTCTTTCAATACTAATGAATTAGTATCACATTATTATTCTATACTCCGTATCATTTTAAGAAAAGTCTATATATATGAAAAAATTATTTTTAACATAATATCAAATATTCATAACTATGAATGCTTAAAAAATTGGGCTCTACAAAATTAGAGGACCATTTACGAGTTCACACTTGGCACACTCTCAGAGTCTTGACACTTACGTACTCCTTCCGTCCCGCAAAAAAACTTTGACTTTCAAAGCATGGTTATAATTTATTTAGAGATAAAGTATAGTCGCGCTACTTAATTACACTAATTTTGTGACACCAAGTTTGATAATATGTGTTACGCAGTATAATAATTCTTTGTGTGATTTAGACAATGATTATTTGTGTATATTTGAAACACATGGCATCAAAACTAATGTGACTATAGCATGTTCTTTTGTTTAGAGGATAGAGAAGAGTTGTGAGTCACACTTTTTTTTTTCTTTAAAAAAATGAAATATTTTTTTAGACAGACAAAAAGAGAAATATCGTGACTTTGTTGCGGGACCCATAGTATGTAGGATTAAAGGAGTATAAAGCTTAAATAGATACTGGATTGTTTTTATTTTGGTAGGGTGAAAAGGACTTACTTGGGGTTATTCACTCCTTGCAAGTAGTCAGCTCTTAGGAGTCCACTTTTACCATTTGGTGGGGGCTGGCAGACCTTGTTTTCACACAAAATACAAACACAATGCTCAACTTTAAAATCAAGAAAAAAAGAAAGCAAAACACTGTTTTTTAAGAAGAAAGAAAACACTGTTTTTTTAAGAAGAAAGAAAACACTGTTTTTTAAGAAGAAACACTGTTTTTTAAAGAAGAAAGAAAACACTGTTTCTAAGAAGAAACAAAACATTGTTTTTTAAGAAGAAAGAAACTGTTATTTTGACCAGGCAACATAGAAAAAATAAAGAGTGCTAGTCCCAAACAAGAATGGTACAAACTTTCTATCTGTAAATTTAAATTCAACTTTTTTTTAATTATTTGAAAGTATTTGGTTCTTTTAATAAGTTTCACGAGGAAGTTTAATAAATTTCTATAAGATTATCTTATGGTACCGTTTAACTTTGGCCTTATTTGCACCATAATTTTCGACTTGTTTGGGATAAAATTTTTAGTATAGATTAATTTTGATGAGTTAGAGATAAACGATGACTTTTAGATTGCATTCTCACAACGCTAACTCTAACTTCTAATGTCATCGCCAAACAGTTCTTTTAGCGTTTTTAATGTTAATATGCATCATTAAATTATTACCCAAACTGTTATAAAAAAAGCGTTATTGTTCTCTTAGATATTGATTCACATACACAGGAATATTTCATCCAAAAAAATCTCCACTTTCCAAATATGATTTGTGTTGTGATTGGCATCATCAAAATCTTTTCCTTGGAGAGAGAGACACAAATTGGTTAGTGCTTTGTGCGTTTGTTGGGTTTCCCTTTATAAGTTGAAAGTAACACAAGAAGACATCATCATGAATTTCTAAATCTTTTCAAAAAGAGTATACAAAAGAATTTCTACAAATGGTGAGACTCTTAACCAATACTTCATCCTTGAATCAATTTTCTCATTGTCTTTCTAAGCTCTCCTCCCCAAAACTTTATCCTCACTTTCCCCTTTTGGACGTCGTCAAAACATATTTCTCACTTATTTTATTTCTTACATTTTTAGTAATGAAGATGCGTCTCTTTCTATAAACTCCGTGAAAGTCAAACACTTTACATTAAATCTGTAGCTTCAAAAAACACATCTCATTATACCATTACTCTTTACTTTTCAATATTAATCTTAAACTCTCTGAAAATCAAACTTGAAAATAAAAAAGATTAAAATAGGAGTTACAATGTCAATAATGTAAACATATACACAAAGGAGATTGGTGTTTTTAAATTACCTCAGAGAAAACAGTTTTGAGTTGTCTAGTCCAATCTCCGAGCGTCCGAATGTGAACACTCAGGTAGTCATCTCCGGGTGCTGAAGTTATTGAGAACGGGTGCCTGTTGCAATCCCCAACATATATATCAACCTTACAATAATTTTATTTTATTAACAGAAAATGAAAAAATTAAAATAATTAAAATGAGAAAATTTAAAATACGGAGTAATTAAAATGAGAAAGTATATATGAACACATATTACGTTTATGTTGTTGGAGCAAGAGGAAAAATGAGCTGAGCGACTTAATTTTTTTGTTTGGGTGTAACTTAGATGACTAGGAAGAGCTAAGAAGTGCAAAAAAAGGTAATGTTGAGTTTGTTGGAATATAAATACCTTTATTAGGTCTACAATTACATACTTTCTCTGTCCGTAAAAGGTTTTCTGGTTTTGACTTTTATGTGAAATAAAGAACGGATTTTTTTGTATTGACTTTTCCAATTTGTGTTTGATGTGATGGATAAAAGTAAGATGTGATCGGTAGATTTTTAGTAGAAAAATGTGATACTCCTTCCGTCCCTAAAGGAATTTTCTCCTTTGATCAACATTGCAAAACCCCGTAATTTTTTAAAAATAATTTTATTTACTTGTATGTTTTGATGTTACCTCTACAAAATAAGAGGTGTCTAGAGTATTATATTTTATCAAATGATCAATGGAAACATATAAATAAATAAAAATTATCGAGAGCCCGTAATAATAAACAAATAACATCATGTAAGGATAAAGAGGGGATTAGGAATTACCATTCGAAAGGGGAAACAGCAGCACAGTTGACAAACATGTATTGCCCGCTTTTGTATCTAAACCCTTGAGGCTTTGACATTTGTAGTGTCAGCACATTCCCATAGTACACTGCCACCTTCACACACCAAATTATAAATATCAGTCCCGTTCCGTTGTCATTGGACAACAGTGTCACTAGCGGTGTCATTCAAAAACTCTACACCCAGTCTCATCTTCATTCCCTCCAAGTTTTTTTAATGATGTATGCAAAAAATGTTGAAAATATTAAAATTTAAAAATAACCATTAGATAAAATGTGGTATATATTGTGTATTAGTATGTCATATTTTATACTGGTATTATTTTTGATATTACATGTTGGCATTATTGTTATTATAAGTCCTAATTTGGAGACTATAGCATACAAATCATATTTTGATTCTTTTCTTATGTTTTATTTTTATTTTAGTCTTTCTCCCATAATTTTTCCAAAATGTTAAACATAAAAAAAATTACCTTAAGAATCTTAACCGGTTTGATGCTGGACCTGAAGGCTCTAATCAATCTTTCTCCACCGTAGAGGAGAATAGGGACTGCCAAGTACATCCATGTCTGCAAATATTATGTAACCTTTCATTAGACTTTTTCTTTGAATGAGATGATTGAATCAAAGCATATTTAATGGATTTATTTAAATCTAATTTTAAATTTTAGAACTCTTTTTCATACATTTAATTTTATTCTGGAGAATATTTTAATATTTTAATTTCAAATTCCTATCTATTTTAGTGCAATTTTCAATATCTGAATACTTGAAATGATATCGGTGTATGCATGGTGTCATGATATGAAAGATGTGTCATTTGAGGTGTTACAATGCTCCGTCAAGTCCTGAATTTGGCAATGTCACCCCTCCCCCACTGTAGCCTATCGGTGAGAGTGGGACCCCTTTTCTCTCATTGCTGGGTACTCGATCTTTGGCACAACAGAGCATTGTAAGGCTTCAAATGACATAATGTCATATTATGACACCATATTTAGCGCCATAAAAAATCATTAAAACAAATTAAAAGATTAGAAAAAATGAGATGAATAACGAACTAACCGTTTTCTTGTACCATTTGTTGGTCAAGTAGAGTTTGACACCATGTACTAAGAGGAGGGCATAGACAATGACAAACAAGTGGTGGGAGTACCAAAATGCATTGAAGCCAGTTATTTTGCCAAAGGGTTTTGGCAATTTCACCCTATTCCTTCTAAACCATGGACTTGCAAGAGTAAAAGCTATGGCCATCAACACCACCATTACAATCCCAGTCACCCCTTCCACTCCCTTCACAAAAAACCAATAGCTCTTTGGCTGCTCTCCGAAGAATCGCTTCATCGGCTCGTACTTCTCCGAGCTCGCGCGTAGCAGTCTCGGGAAATCACATGTCAGGTGCGATATCCCGTGGATTCCCACTCCAATCGCTATTGCCACTGCGATCACCTACCAATACAATATCATTAATCCTCACTTAGGTTTCGCTAGATAGTCGTGACAAAAATTGCTCTAAATTTGATTATTAATAAAAAAAAAAGAAGAAATGTTCCTAGATAGGGTTAAATTACCATCAAAATATCAAAATAAAAGTGCATTATATATTTATCACCTAAATAGGAATGGGTAATTTACACAAATGAGACTTAAACATATCACTTTTTTTAAATAAGACCAGTCCTATCTACTCTAGAATGGAAGGAGAGTAATATTCGCGTTACATATATACCTTGTGAAAGTTGAGGTTATCGTCAAACGGCACCGCCACGCCGAGGCGGGTCTTGTTCCTAAGCCAGGTGATCGTATTCCTGCAGACAGGCAAAAGGACGAGAGCCATATTGAGCTTGAGCGTCTCGGCTGCACCCTTAGCCAAGCAGACACAAGGGCCCATGACATCGTAGGCGGCCCGTCGGCCCTTGTACTGGGCGTACTTCCAGCCGAACAGCCCGCCCATGGCCCAGGCCCACAGGGAGAGGACCCACACCCTCTGCCAGTTGTCCAGGAAGAAGTACTTGGCGCCTCTGTAGCATTTGAGGACTGGGTTGGCTTCGGGTGCCGGCTTCAGCTTCTGGCTTAGCATTTGGCTGAGGTTTCGGGTCTCCAGCCCTCTCCCTGCACTCTGGCTTGGCGCCTGCAGGAGCAGCGTCTCTAGGCTCTCTATCTGCCATGCCATGCCATGCATGTTATTGTTTGATGATGATGATGAATTGATGATGATGATGATCATAAATCTACCCCAAATAGAAGTAAAACATACGGAGTAACATTTATATTCAAATTAGAAGTTCCATGTTTTTGTTCAAAAATATGAGTTTCCACTATGATTAGACATGACAAAATAGACCCGAACCCGATAACCCAAACTAAATAACCCAAAACCACACCTGAAATGACCCAAAACCTGAAGAACTAAATTATAACCTAATACTCAATATTGATCCGAATTGAATCGAAACCGAACCGAATGTATTCAAGTCTGATACAGATCCGAATTTGGTAGAGTCTAAACCGATTAAACCCGGAACCGAAGCCAACAAACATTATAAAATGCAAACACATAATGTCAACACTCTTTTTAGGAGATAAAAACATGAGTTATCTTATTTTAGTTTAATCTTATTTGAGTAGATTTAATCAGTTTTTTTTTTTTGCGCAAACAAAAGGAAACCCCCAATTTTCTCGTCCAAATCTGAAATGATTAAGATATTTGTATCCCAAGATTTGTATTCCAATTTGTATATCAAAGGTGTGCACATTTATTTTGCGGCAATGTGATGCTAGAGTGATGATTCACACAAACACAAAATGTTAGTGTAAAGTTTTTTTATTGAACTATCATTTTATGTCAGTGTGAATTATCAAAATTTTGTGTATATCTTTAGCTGTAAGTGTGAGATATGGTGTAATTATACCATAGTTGAATCTGAAATGTCTACAAATTCATGATCACTTGAAGAGAAGAGTTTTGAAGGGAATTCGTTCATTTCGGAAATTAGGAAGTGGTCCGAAAGCGACTCGAATTGACACCATTTTTTTAAAAAAAAACTTTTGTCCAATGCTAATTTCTTTAAGTTGGACTTGTTATTCATATTTCCTCCGTCCAATTTTATTTAATAGCTAATTTGAATTTCACACAATTTTAAAAATTACAGAATATACTCTACCTATCACATCATACTTTTTTATTGCTCTGTAATAATCTACTCATCATATTTTACTTTTACTCATCACATCAATGATATTTTTGGAAAATCAACACAAAATATTCCCCTTTAAATTTCTTAAGAGTCAAAATGGGAACATCGTTATGGACGGGGTAAAAATAGAATAAAATTTAGGCTAGAGAAGTAAATAAAAAATTTTGGGTCGAACTTGTGCCTAATAATTAATGTTAAAGTCAAAATGGGAACATCGTTTAGATTTGTTTGGAAATAATGTTACCGTTTTGAAAATAATTTTTTAAAAGTGGAGATTAGTGTAGAAAATACCAAGAGCATCTCCAATCGTTAGGTTTTGACTTGCCAAATGTCATAATTTGGAAAGTGATGTTAACTTTTGTGCTCCAAAGGGCTCGCTATATTATAACAAACCTCTCAAAATATAGCAAGCTATGATATTAATAAAATACGGAGTAATTGATTTCTCTCTCTTCTTCTCTCATTTTCCTCTTCTCAAAATATTTTGGTACTTCTACTTTCTAATTTTTTATTTGTTTATCTAGCCACTCTTTAATTGATACTCCGTATTTATTAAATAATTAAATTAATACGTAGTATATTTTATTATTTTACCTAAAGTATAATTTTTTTTAATCATTATATTTAAATTACATGCTTATTACTTACTCCCTCCGTCCTAAAATGTTCTTCCCATTTACTTTTCACACGGTCAAATTTTAATCACTTTCTTTACCTATTTTCATCAGGTACTTGATAAAATAATAGTCTTGTCACCACTTGTTTTGTAGAACTTTTGATGTAGTTTTAAAATATATTAATTTTATTTTTTAATTTTACGCCTACAATCAAATAAATTGAATTGAAAATAAATTCAGTCAAACCCCGTAAACACAAACGGGAAGAACATTATAGGACGGAGGGAGTAATTTTTATAATATAAGATAATATAATTTTAAAAATTTTTATAAATAATGTAGTAGTGAAAACAAGTATAATTTATTTTTTTGCTAAATCATAGCAATTGCTAAAGGTTGGACATGATTATGCAAAATGCCTTGCTATACCACAAATCACATGCTAAAAATGAGTTTAGCAAGCCATGTTTAGCAAGTATGGTTGGAGATGCTCTAACACTAAAAACTATGTAATATTTTTAGATTAACGAAGGTAAACTCTGAAGATAATGTCAAACATAACCAAATTTGTTACTCGTAAACTCGTAGCACTCCATTCCTTCCATTACACCAAAAAAAAATCACTTTACTTTCAGACTATTTTTGACACTATATTTTGACAAAATTTGTTGCTATAACTCATATATGTATGTACTTTAGTACTATAAAACATTCGAAATCATACTTTAATATGCTCCCTCCGTTTCTTAAAACACTTCATCTTTCTTTTTTTTAGTTTTCTACAAAACATTTCTAATTTCTATTGAAAATTCACTTTTACTCCTATTTTTTCTAATCTATCTGTCACGTAATACTTTTTCACTAATAATCTATCTATCAATTCTTATTTTTACGTATCACATCAATGACAAAATTGAAAAGTCAATAATAAATATAAACTCCTTATTTTTTATAAAAGTCAAAATAGAATCCGTTTTATGAAATGGAGGGAATATAAAACATATTTTAATTAGTTATAGTTAAATATTTTTCCATTACTTTTCTCAACAATATAATTGCTAAGTAAAAGTGGGTAGTGCCAACCATAATGTAACCGAGGTTAAAAGGGTCCAACTCTTCCATGATCATTGCCGCGTATTCATCCGATTGCTTCTGTATATTTGATAGCTTATTCGCACCTGCACTCAGCCTTATAATCTGTACCCATATATATCATTCTTTCATTATTCTTAATTAATTTTATATTTCGTAATAATATGCATGCACTAATAATTAAACTTTAGAATATGATGATTTCTGAAATTTTTAATTTGGAAACTAAAACTCTCTTCGTCCCGGAGTATTTGTTCTTTTATTACTCCCTCCATCCTATAATGATCTTCCCAGAGCACTATTTCAACTTCAATGGAATTTATATTTATTTGTGTTTTTTCATGGCCTATATGATAAAATAAAATATTCTTGTCACCACTTGTTTTGTTGAACTTTTGGTGTAGTTTTTAAATATGTATGTTTTATTTTTTATTTCTATACCAATATTTAAATAAAATAGATTGAAAAAACATTGGGATTTTTCTTCGTTTTGCGAACCGGGAAGATCATTATAGGACGGAGGGAGTATTTTTTTCGATCAAAATTGATGATTTTTTACTTCAAATTAAATAAAAATAATACTCCCCCCATCCAAAAAAGATTAGGACATTTTGACTAAAGTGGTAAAATAAGGAGGGATATTTTGGTGTTGACTTTCCAAAAATACACTTGATGTGATGGGTAAAAGTAGGATGTGATGAGTAGATTATTAGGAAAAAGGTATGATGTGATAGGTAGGGTATGAAAAAGTAAGGGGTAAAAATGGTTTTTTAATAGAAATGAGACGGACTTTAAGGGACAGACTTTTTGGGACGGAGGGAGTATTAGGTATTGATACAAAATTAGTTTTATTAGATTTATTATATAAAATATTTTAAAATATTATTTTATCTAATTTATATGAAATATATTTTATTTAATTATAGATCAAATGTTAAAAAAGATTAATTGAAAAAAGTCAAAAGTTGGAAAATACTCTGGGACGGAGTTAGTATAATTTTTTATAATAATTAATCTTATTGAATAATCAGGGTTCATTCAATAAATATATAAATAAATTTTCTAAAAAAAAGAATACATAATATGATAATAAATATAGAAAGAATTTATATTATGGAGCTGTATCTTTATTTACCTCTCTCACTTCCTCTTCTGTGATTCTGCCATTTGCATCCTTATCAACCCTGTATGTGTGTATATATATGTTTTCAGTTTTCATGTCCAATAAACTTGCCACCAAAAATTATGTAAATAAAAATTATTTGCGTTTAACTTCTTTTAAAGAAAAAAGCATATATTAATATTATTAACGATGTTTTACTTAAGTCAATTTTTTACGGAGTTATTATTAGTGTAAAATATATACTCCATTCGTCCCTAAAAATATGAAAGACTGTGATTTTTAAAGGATTTAAGAGAAGTGTATTTTGGTGTCGAGTTTCCGAAAATGTCCTTGAATGTGATTGCTAAAAATAAGATTTGATAGGTAGATTAATAGTGAATAAAAGTGATGTGATAAGTAGGTTATGAATTAGTATGAGTAATAGTGACTTTTTAATAAAAATGAAAAAAGTTTTTGGCTACGGATGAAAAAAAGAAGAAAGATTTACAGTACTTACATATCAAAGAAAGTTTGAAGTCTGGAATCAAAACTCTGATCAGATATTTGTTCCCAAAACTCTCTTAATTGTGCTTTGTTTATGGAATCTGTTGTTATATTTCTCCTCCTCGAAAGTGCATCAAATAGCTCATCTGCAAACTCCTTTGACTCCTTGTTCATACCTTTATATTTTGTACACATAATAATAATAATATTAATAATTTTCCCATTAATTTACTTTCACCAAAAGAAAAATATTATATATACACTCTAAACAAAATCATAATTTGTACGTATTTGCTTATTATAAATCTTACCTATACATTCCCCAAACTTGGCTTTTGGAAGAAGCCCAACATTGGAGGCGGTGAGCTCGTCGAACCGCTTCTCCACGGCGGGCCAACCGGACCCGCCGTGGGCGTTGCTGATGAACTTGAGCCCTTTCAGCGCGTGAGCGGCGGCTGACTTGGTCCGGGCAAAACGACCCGCCTGGTTGGGCCGTTTTGTGAACGAAGTCAGCCGCTTCAGCTCTTGGGACACTTGTCTCAACCTCGACGAGGCGGTGCTCACGAGCACCGACCCCAGGGATGCTTTTTTCGCCAGGAGCGCCAGCTCCGGGTCCTCCTCCCCGCCGCCGCCGCCAGAGGCAGTGGGGGTGGATTTCACGCTGTGCAATGCCACAGAGTCGTCCCGGACGTCGAGCGTGAGCTCCACGTACCCAGCGCCGTCCTCGGCTAAGATGCCCGACGATGACGACGTCTCCCGGGGCATGTTGAACCACGTACTCTTCTTCCCGCCCTTCTTGCGATGAAGCGGCCCGCTCATCGGACCGCTGTACAGTATCCTTTCCGGCCCCACCACCTCCGTGTCAGAGTGGTGGTGGTGGTGGCGCCGGTCTGGTTTCTCCTCATCGCCGTCTCCCATTTCAACTTTTATAAATTGAAAGAGAAAATAGGTACAAAAAGATAGCCAAGTAAAAAATACTGTATGAAGATATAATGAACATATTTTTCTATATATACCGAGTATGATTTATACAGGCATACATGCAATGTATTGTAATGATTATAGAAAATAAGATTGAAAAAGATCAATCCCTCCGTCCTGATTTTTTAATTAAGCTTTTTGTAGACCAAAAATTATACACATAGGTGGCCCAAAGGGTGTGCAAAGTGGTCAACCATACAGAGTCCTTAAAATTTTAAGGCTTCATATTTTTAAATGCAACATTAATTTTAAAGCATGCGTATTTTTAAGACACTTGGGTTAAACCACATTAAAAGATTGAATCCAATCGATTAGTTAGTTCAACTCTAGAGCTTATATACCGATTATTTTACTCTTAGATTTTCCGATGTGGGATGTACTCTAATAAAAATTTTCTTTTAAATTATTTTTGGTAGTGTTCCATCACATATAAAAGGTCAAATGCCTCATCCATCCAAATAACTTTTTTATATAAATGTGGGATGAAAGTTTGTATTGAAGACAAAATGGGAGAAATGGGATGTCTAACTAGGAATAGAAATACTGTAATCAATAATGTTAAAAAAAAATAAAAAACTCATTTATTCAATTCATCATTATGGTTTGTTTTATGGAAAAAATATCCAAAATAATCTCAACTTTACACAATACTTCAAAAATAATCTCACCTTTTATTGTGATGCACAATAATCCCAACTTTATTCAAATTTGTGAGTTTTGGATTGTCGTTAAGTTTCTAACATCGGATTAATGGAAGAAAAACACAGTTTCAAGCTGCATGGGGCACCCACTTTTTGCGAAAGAAAAACAATAAAATTGAGAGGGTAAGCCATTTGTAACCTAAGGTGATCAAGTATCAAATCGATCCGGAATTTTTTTGGAAAAACCGAGATTACCGAACCGTTAAAGTACCGAAAAAGGTATGATGTGATCAGTAAGATATGAAAAAATAAAGGGTAAAAATGACTTTTTAATAAAAATATGAAGTGTTTTTTTGGGACGAATGAAAAAAGAAACATCCCATATTTTCAGGACCGAAGGGAATATTTTTTTTGTTGCTCTCCAATGGAGTGGGTAAATTACTAAATTATACCTAGTAACAAACTTGGTACTTTAACAAGTATAATTGTTAATTTGTTATATACTCCGTATAACAAGTACAATTGTTATGTTGAAAAAATACCTAGTATTTGTTAATTAATTACTCTGTAATTAATAGCGGTTAAATTTTTTAATAGCGGTTATGTTTGATAGCGGTTATGTTTGATAGCGGTTAAATTTTTTAAAATGTTTCTAAAGCAAGACTAACCTTTATAAAAAGAAAAAGAAATTATGGAGGTAGAAAATAATTTTAAAAATTTAAATGAAAATTAAAAAAAAAACAAAATTTATAAAAAATAATCTCAATATTCATTTTGTTGAGTAAAACAGACCGATTCCATTAACCCGCCGCTAACAACTCAACGGCAACCCAGCACTCAGAAATTTCGATAAAATTGGGATTATTATGCATAACAGTGATACATGGAGTTATTTTTATAAGACCGCGTAAAGTTCGAAATATTCTAGATAATTTATCCTTATTTAAATTCTATTTATTTGTTTCATTTTTGGAGAGAGTAATTTTCCTAAATAAGGGGCATCATCTTTTATTTGTAAAGGGACCATGATTGAAAAACGAATTTAAAATACTCCCTCTGTCCACCATAGATCTTCCCAGACACTATTCACAGGGTCAAACTTTACTCACTTTGTTTGCTTAATTTTACTAGTCATTTCATAAAATAATATTGTCTTGTCACCTCTAGTTTTGTAGAATTTTTATGTAGTTTATTACTATATAAATTTTATTTTAAAATTTTACTCCTATAATCAATTAAATTGATTTGAAAATAAAGTCGGTCAAGCCTCGTAACGCGTAATGGGAAGATCATACATGGACGGAGGGAGTAATTATTTCTTTATTAAGAGTTTTATACTCATATGACATTTCCATTTTCTTTTCAAAAGTACTGTGGCCTAATCCAAGCATTTTTACAATGGATTTTCGAGGCGTAATGGGCCTACAACTGGAAGCCCATATTTTATGTATAAAAAACTGAAATGCGAGGGAAAATTCTAATTACCACTAATTGAATAACCGTACCCAGACACACGAACAGCTCTCTTCTCTTCCCCAGGTTCTTCAATTTCATACTCCGTATTTATTTTTATTTGCTGTTTTGGTTTTACTCAATCGGAGTTTGAATTCATACGAAAATTAAACGATTCTTTGATTCATTTTATTGTTTTCATCTTCGAATTGTTATGGAATTAGACATGAATTTGTATTCGGATTCTGTTCATAGAGCTTCGAATCATCTGAAACGCCGCCGGCTTGATTCATCTCTTTTTCCTTGCAAAAAACCCTCGAAATGCCTTCCTTGTGCTGTTTCTATGTATATAACGCCTTTTGGTGTTCCTTTGATATCGAAATCTAGTGGTTGCTCGTGTAACTGTATGAATCTCGAGCCGTATAAGGTTTACACGATGGGACGCAGCCCAAAGGACTGTGATTTTTTGTTCAGCGATTGTCGCATAAGCAAAATCCAGTGCCAATTTTTCTTTGATTTGTGGAAGAAAAAGATTTGTTTGTCGGATGGAGTGTTTATGGGCTTTGGTGGAAGTTGTGGTTCTAGGGCTAGGGCATCTTTGAATGGAGTTTTTTTAAATGGGGTTAGGGTTGGAAAAGGTGAAGTTGTTGAAATTTGTGCGGGCGATGAGATTTCGCTCAGTTGCTCTAAAGGAGGAGGTTGTGCAACGGGGATTCCGATGGGATTTAGGGTCACAAATGTTGAGTATTCTGAGATGGTTGCTGAAAATGGTGAAGTCGTTGCAAAAGCAAATGCTTTGTTGAATTTGTTGAGGGGAATAAAGTCCAGTGATGACCCTGTAAAATGTATTCGAAAACGTGTTATCCTTGATCGTAGAGATTTTGAAGCTCATAGTGTGGGTGATGGAACTGTGAGCAAAAAAGATATCTCACCGTGTGAGGCTCCAGAAGCTAGTTTTCAGACTGGCATGATTTCTAATGGTAGACGCGGCGTTTCCTCTTCGGAGCATATGCAGAAGGAGACTGCTTCTTGTGGTTTAGGTGTTGGGGAGGAAAGGGTAGGAGTTGGTCTTGTTCCACCTCCAGGAAAGATGTTCTGTTTGAACCAGCTTCAGTGTATTGACCAAAGCTCATCAGAAAGAGTTGTTTCATTGCCAGAGCTTCTTCATCCTGTTGAAAGTATTGTCAGGCTGTTTATTGGTTCATTCACAAGTGACGTACCGTGGTAAGTAAAACACTAAAACAAGGACTTAATTTACTCTTTATTGATAATTTCATATTTTTGAAATCTCGGCTCCTCCATGGTGTCTATAATTCTATATTCTCTGATTTTACATATACTAAAGGGAATTCACTATATGTGTATAGGTTTCTTTCCTACTGTGGAATTCCACCACATCTTCATGTCACAATTGCTTGTCACAGTTCAGAAAGGTGTTGGAGTTCGAGCGCAGATAAAAGGACATCAATCCCTTACCCAGATTTTCCTAACTTGATGGTTGTGTAAGTTCTTTCATCTGTTTTTAAGTTTTGTCAAAAGGTTTTTTTATTCTAATTTCTGCTTTCAGAATATTAGTGGTAAGAAGAACTAATGCCTTTATCATAGTCAACCTATTACAACAGGTACCCTCAATTTCCTGAGGTTATATATTTCGGGAAAGGCCGCAAGAAATTCGGTATTGGTTGCCATCATCCTAAGTTGTTTCTCGTGCAAAGAGAGGACAGCCTTCGAGTTGTGATCACTTCAGCAAATTTGGTACCTGGACAGGTGTGTCCTGACTGTTTAATTCTCATGTGTTGCCATATTGAGAGCCTCTCTTGATATTTATCAGTGCATTGCTTCCTCGACTGCATGCTATTACTCAATTTGGTTCTCACCTTATTACTGGGCCCAGTTTAGTTCTTATACATATTTGGTTATAAACAAGAAGAATGTTTCAATTTCAGACATATGCATGATGACAACAGACCCTAGCATTTCTTAAGTGTAGTTATTCAAATTTCCATTTCACTTTTACTTGGATGATGGCAATCTGATGTTTTCTTATCTTCTCAAATTCTACAGTGGCACAGAGTGACCAATGCAGTCTGGTGGCAGGATTTTCCGCACTTAAATAGCCCGGACTATTTATCATTTTTTCCCCAACAACCCGAAGATGGTGATCACGATTCAAGATATGATTTCTCAAGCCAGTTGGCTGGATTTATAGCATCTCTACTTGTTGATGTACCTAGCCAATCACATTGGGTTCTTGAGTTAGCAAAATATGACTTCAAGGGAGCTATGGCACTCCTGCTTACTTCCATACCTGGGGTTTATTCACATTGGATTCCTTTAGTTTCTGAACCACAATATCTATTAGTCGTGAGTGTTTTTCCCCTTTCTTTATGAAAGTGTGCATTCATTAACTGTTTATTTTCCTATCCTTCAGTTTTTGAGCCATCATAGTATCTTCCATTTGCTGAAACTCTATTTTCTTCCTTCTCTATACATTTATTCGTCTATCCATTCATATACTCGATAAATTAAGCTGTTTATTTATAGTTCTGAAGAATGTTATGGTCATTGGTATCTGCCGAGGGAGTTTTAAACAATTATTTTGTCACAAAGATACTTCTGATTCCTCGAATCTCATATACTAGCTTTAGTACAAGATTTTATAGGTAGACTTGAGGCCATGCCATGCGGATGTAATTTCTCTTTGTTTTTCATTCTAGGGTGGTCAGCACATGCCTGTGTCTCATTGTGTGAAATCACTTGGTTCTGTTGAAGCATCTGTGGCTGGTCTGAGCTATATATTCCACACTTCTGCTGATTCAAATGGGACTCGACTGAAGAAACTTGCTACCATCCTTCAGAAATGCAAAAGGAACATGTATGGCCTAACAGAGGTTGTTTTAAGAAGAGACTCAAAGATACCTGCTGATGCAAATGCCATTAGCATTCTTGTTTCAAACCCGGAAGAAATTTTGTCTTCTGGTAGGTAAAATGTATTCCATCTTCCTGCTCCTATGCTTATATTAAAGTTCTTTGGCATTCGACTTGATATTTTTTTAGCACTCTCCATCAATCCCAATATATTTGGTGTTTTAGCTATATTAAAATGTCGTCTCAAAATATTTGTTTTCCCAGAATTCAATGTTTGTATTTTAGTTAGTAATCTTCCAAGTTCGCTCATATACCTTTTCTTTTAATAAAAGATTGAACTATGAAAAGGATTAGAGGGTCATTTGGTAAGTTTCATTTATATTTGCGTACTTTTCTAAGATTGTAGTTTTTAAAGTTCAGTGAAGGGTCTTACCCAAAGAAATTATACTTCAGTTCCACTTTTAGAAGTTGCAGCCTGGCTCTAGATTCTGTAATTTATATATATTACATTACAGTCAACAAATGCAACTATATTATTTCAAAGGCATATGGAAAAATCATCCCAATTTCTATTATTATGCCGAAAATTTTACCTTACCTTTGGTACAATTGTGATACAGATTGTGTTCAGATTGGGTTTCTTCCGAGAGATGTTGCAAAGTGGGTTGCTCCACTTTCAGATGTTGGGCTATTTGCATTTTCCGCATATATAAATCCAGATGAGACTCTTGCTTCTGCTTTAGAAGGAAGTAACAAAAAGGTGCAACTACATCTCTATGTCTTTCAGGTATGTTGTGATCTCCAAACTTTTGGCAATAAGCTTGTTGGACAAGAAAAGTAATTCGTACATATAAATTATCACAGAATTTTTATTATATAGACAACAAATTAAATAAACTTTTAATGCCCAATGTTGAATCTGCCTCTAAGAGTGCCACTATTCAACAACAACAACAAACTTAGTAAAAATGCGATAGACTCAGGGGGTGGGGAGGGTGTGTAACTGTGTATACGCCTTTGACTCAAGACACAAGAGCACTAAGACAAAGGAAAGTCACACGAACAAAGAAAGCACTCATGCAGAACAAGCAACTAGTTGAAACTACAAACTAAGGCACAAAAGCATGCAGACTGAAACCACAAATTAAGGCCCAAAGGCAGGAAACTGCTCCAAACCAGTTTAGTTCAATCAATGTCCTCTTTCTCTCCTAACAGCCACCTATATCCTTCTTTTGGAACATAGTCTTCATTTATTGGCATATCTCTAAAGTAACTCCTGTTTTGCAGCAGCTTCTTCCAGTAATAGCAGGAGTCTCTATTGATGTTACACTCCAAATTCACCCACATTATTTCATTTTTAGGAATATCCCATAGTAACTTCATGGCATTAGCTCTATACCTTTTCACCTAGTTTTTCAAGCCCAACCCACCCTTCTTTTTTTGGGATACAAAGATCATCCCAGGATACCAAAGGGCTTCTTTTGTAGGCCTGGCATCTTACTCGTCCTGAAAATAACATCAAACAACTTCGGAATCCACGCCAACCCATCTTTCCCCGCAATCTTCCAAAATTCCATCGGGATCTCCTTCGGGCCCATGGCTCTCCCATTCAACAACAAGATACATTATAATCCCAACTCTGTTGGGGCTTGTGCAGCTTGAGCCAAGTATAAAACAGAGGCTTCTTTGATTAGACCTTTATGTATTGATGCATTTACTACCCAACACTTCATAAGAAGTTAGAAGCAAAGGAAGTTTGATGTTCCATTCTGATTTACTCCATTAATTGCCCAAAACTTAAGCATTGTCAATAATGACACCACCAATACCTTCATCAGAATTTATTCATTTGATGTGATTCTGTTAACCACAAGTCTTTTATGTTGCATTGCGTAGGGGCCTTCTTTTTCATCTATCTCAAAGATTACAAGGACTGAATACGTTTCTGGAGTATGCTTGCTGGTTAGAGCTCTTCGGAGGTATTTTGGCCTTTGGCGGCTCCATGAAGTAATTGTTTTATAAACTAAAACTTCTCCTTTTGCTGTAACGTTTGGTTTCAATATAATTTAGTTTAAACTTCAGTAATGTATTCTGACTTGACATTCATGACGTAAGCATACATGACGCTGAAGAGGTTAAAAGTGCATGTTGTAGTAAATTTCTGTTTCTTTATTAGGTCTTAGGTCAGCACACATGGCCTGAACACTTGGAAACTGATTTTGTATTTGGTGAGCCCCTATTTCTTGTACAGTAATCTCCCGATAGTGTTTTTTTAGGTATTGAATTTTACTCGGCAGCATTCAGTGTTACTTGACAATTGACATCCATTTTTTAAAGGTTGTTCATCTGTTGGATCTATCAATGCACAATTTCTGGCAGCTTTTTCTGCAGCAGCTGGAAAACGGTCATCACGGTATTATGAATCTGAGGAATCTGATCCAGATGTAAGATTATATACTAGTAACTAAAATCTGATTTATATTACATAATGCAATTTTTCTCAAATTGAGGTGTGATAAATGCTTGTGACTTAGACCCCTTTGTACGGCCTGAAGTGGTTAAGTTAGTTGAATTTGCTAAAGTAATGGTTGATTTTGCTCAATTGGCTGTATCTGCTGATTTATTTAAAACCAAATTAATTAAAAAAGTAATTAAGCGCACACACATACATACAACGGATAAGCAAAAAAGGTATACCAAATGGCTTTTTCCCCACCGTCCCTAAAAAGAAGTGGCTCTTCTTGGGGGATGGAGGAAGTATGATTAGTATTCTTGAATGCCTTTAATTTGATTTGAGCTGTATAATATGGGTTCTTACAGTGGGGTTGCTGGACTGCAAGTCAAGAAATAAGGAATCCATCTATCAAAGTTATTTTCCCTAGTGCTGAAAGAGTGAAAAGTTCCAAGAATGGAATCTTAGCATCAAGGCGTATCTTATGCTTCTCAGAGGTAAGATTTACTCCCTCTGTCCCTTTTAAACTTCCTAGTTTGGCAACTGGCGTGTGCAGTTTTTAGTGTATCAAATGTCTTGCTTTCAACTTCCAAGTTTTCCCTTGTGATATCTTATTTAAAATATTTGATGATGGTTGGGATGTTAAAAAACGAGGGTACTACAATAAATGAGACTTTTGGTTTCACCAGGTAAGGGAAAACAACTTTATTTAGGAACTTTTTAAAAGGAAAACATAAGCTTTTTTTAGGGATGGAGGAAGTATTGCTCTCAACTTAGTTTTTGCACAATTTGGTACCATTGCCGTATGCAAATTTTTCTAATATTCTCCCTTCTAATGTTCTCCCAATACTCCACACTAAACACTAATACAGATAAAATTAAATTAATAGACAGAAATCAACCAAACCCATAAATCTGTGTATGACTCTCAACAATGTAAATGATCAATGATGACCAAGTTAATATTGCATCCCCTGACTTTTTTGAAATTTCAATTCCAAAACAAACACTTGCTCATACCCTAGCTTTTTTCTCTATAGAAAACATGGCAAAGGTTAAAAGGTGTGGGTATACTACATGATGCTGTTCCTTGTCCTAGTTACAGAGATGGGTTCCCTATGCATGTCAAGGTAAAAGTTTTCATCACAATCTGACTTTAACTAAAATATTTTGTATTGTTATGGCTTGATTATGTGTTTAATTCTTACAAGTTACAACTATAGATATTTTTGTTTTAGGTCACCTTTTTTTTAGAATTATTCTAAATATTTTTATGTTAGGGCATTGATATTTTTTTTTTGTTTTTCGTCCTTATATTTTACTTCACCTCTTTCCAGTCACTCTCTGTCGATGTTATTTTCTGCAAAATAGTGTGGCTCACAAACCATCAATCTGGCTTTTCTGTGTCATTTTTATTAAAGATAATTTTGTTCTACCCAGAAAACTAGAGAGACAAAAATTGAAAGTTGAAATTATGATGTTCTTCTAGCCGTAACTCTTCCAATCAATAATTGTGGTTGAGTTATAGAAAGTTGGAACAAATCAGAAATAACGAATTAAGGTGATGAGCCACAAAGCTTGACAAATAGACAAAAGAAAACAATGTAATTCAAAGGGGCAATCAAAAATTATAGGGACCTAAAACAACTCAAAAACATAATGGTTTTTACAAACAGTAACATAATAGAGAATAAAAATGGAACTTGAAATTTCCCGTGCTTCTTACTTTCTGTGAAGTTTTGGGCAATAAATGCAACAATGCATTTATGATCTAATGGAAATAGTATCTTTGTTTTTACAAGGGTAAGACAACATACATATTTGACCTCCCAGACCCCAACGGAGTTGGGATTATACTAGGTTGTTGTCGTTCGTTGTTACAATGAGATACATACTTTTTTGTATATCAGATTATTATAAACTGTCAAATGAAAATGCCAAATGCATGGTGTGAACAGGTAGCACGAAGGCGGTTTCAGTCCAAGTCCAATGCCTCTTCTTCTTTTGGATGGGTTTACTGTGGCTCACACAACTTCAGCTCAGCTGCATGGGGGCGTCCACTTTTTGCGGAAGTAAATAACAAATTGAGAAGCAATCCCTCGCTGGGTTCGAAACTTCACATTTGCAACTATGAAGTAGGGGTAGTTTTCGTTGTCCCCCCAACAAGCGATGCTATAGAGACCAAACAGTTGGATGATATAGTGCTGCCCTTTGTCGTGCCTCCCCCAATATATAAACCCACCGATAGACCAGCTACCCCACAAGCAATGAGAGAGGCACTTGCCCAGCTTAGTGAAGCAGAGAAGTGTGGGATTGAGTCGTCCGAACATTGTGGAGAGGCATTGATGGAGGAAATGCCAAATGAAGATGAAGAGGAAGCAATATTGCAGAATGCTAGTAATGCATATGCTGAGGAAGAAAAGGAAGATGAGAAGGCTTATGCAGGCTGTCTTTGGCGCCAGATTGATTCTTCGTAGATTTGTGACTCTCACAAGGAACATGAGTAGTCGGCGAGGTCTCTGATAAAGTATGAGTGTTTGGTTGAGTTGGTTTTGAACCCTATCGTCATCCGGTTTTATACAATTATTGTTAGTGTGCAAGGCTCGATAAAGAACAAATATTGCAGCCATATGAGGCGCGTGTTAGAATATAAAACCTTTCCAAGACTTATAACCACAAGCTTGAGTTTTTGGTCGACTATTTCTTTGACAGTCGCGTCCCCACACGAGGTCAATCTTCATTGGTACTAATCCTCAATGAGATTATCTGAGCTGGTATTTGGTTGACTTGGAACATGGCTCAAAGTCTCGTCCATGACGTTGCATGGTATTGCGATGATTTACCTCTTCTCCACGTGTTTTGGGGCCGCGGTCGAGGGGTATCCAGGGCGAATGAAGAGTGATAACTATCAGTTGCATAGATTGTTCATGCTGTCATGAATACATTAAGCTACCGAGTAGCCCGAACTGTTGCTCATGTCTTAAGTTTAGATCTGTAATGAATAAAGTTGTGTGTGTGTGTGTTTAAGTGAGAATGAAATGAATTGAATTATACTGTGCTTTCTCTGTAATGAGTTTAAGTTTTGCATAGATACAGACTCTGTATTTGTTGGATTTTCCTGGGTTGTTGCAGTGATTAAAAAAATGGAGTTGTCAATTGTTTCTCTTGTACTGGTTGAATGCCTATTTTTTTTACGAGTAATTAGTTAATCTTACTCAAAAAATTATGGTTTTGCCTGATGGGAGTTTTCCGTGAGTTACCGTTACTACTATTTACACTCACTATACATTTTTTAGGGTGGATGGTATGACAGTCTTAAAATCAATTTGGTACCAAATTTAGCCCATTTTGGCATGGAAGGTAACACCACATCCTGTCATCCCCTTCTTCATTCTCTTTATCTATACATTATTAATTGAGTGCATTAATTATTTTTAAAATTAATTAATTAAAAAAATAAAATTAATATTTACAACATATATGTATAAGTGCATCATATAATTCTTTCACACCCATTTTTAAATCTTATTCTCCAAAAAAAATAACTTTAGTTTCTAAAAAATAAAATTGATTTTTTCAACTCCCGCAAAATTTTATTATAAATTAAATGGACTAAAATTAATTTATATATTTAGTCTAATTTTTTTATTTAAAAATATTTGTAGTAAGTTGGCAAATTGGCGTATGTACACCGTCACTTATAGTATGAAAAGTACTCCCTCCGTCCCACTCTTTTTGTCCACTTTCATTTTTCCACACCATCCAATGCACTTCTTAAATCCATTTTATCTTGTAATTTGTATATTAAAAAATTATAAAAATTATATATTAATAATCTATATGTTAAGACAAATCAAACAAGATCACACATGACTATTTTTAGACTTACACATTGAGAGAATTTGATGAGTCAAAGTGCTTAGATGAACAGTTCCAAAAGTCAAAACTGGACAAAAAGAGTGGGACGGAGGTAGTATAAATTAGTAGAATTTG